>CM060309.1:100860961-101028461 GCA_030674185.1 Monoplex corrugatus | reverse complement strand
CATTTCAACCACACACCTATATATATATATATAGAACTATTGTACACACCTGTAGAATACACAGCCACTGTGCTGACATCAACCACACACCTATATATATATATATATATATGAACTATTGTACACACCTGTAGAATACACAGCCACTGTGCTGACATCAACCACACACCTATATATATATTAATATATATAAACTATTGTACACACCTGTAGAATACACAGCCACTGTGCTGACATCAACCACACACCTAATATATATATTATATATATTAAGTACACACCTGTAGAATACACAGCCACTGTGCTGACATCAACCACACACCTATATATATATATATATATATACATAACTATTGTACACACCTGTAGAATACACAGCCACTGTGCTGACATCAACCACACACCTATATAATATATATATAACTATTGTACACACCTGTAGAATACACAGCCACTGTGCTGACATCAACCACACACCTAGATATATATATAACTATTGTACACACTTAAATAACACATATACATACAACTATATATATATATATATATATAACTATTGTACACACCTGTAGAATACACAGCCACTGTGCTGACATCAACCACACACCTATATATATATATATATAATATATATATATATATATATAATATTATATATATATATATTATTAATAAATATTATATATATAACTATTGTACACCTGTAGAATACACAGCCACTGTGTGACATCAACCACACACCTATATATAATATAATATATATATATATAACTATTGTACACACCTGTAGAATACACAGCCACTGTGCTGACATCAACCACACACCTATATATATATAATTATATATATATAACTATTGTACACACCTGTAGAATACACAGCCACTGTGCTGACATCAACCACACACCTATATATATATATTATTATATATATATAACTATTGTACACACCTGTAGAATACACAGCCACTGTGCTGACATCAACCACACACCTATATATATATATATATATATATAACTATTGTACACACCTTAGAATACACAGCCACTGTGCTGACATCAACCACACACCTATATTATATATATATATATAACTATTGTACACACCTGTAGAATACACAGCCACTGTGCTGACATCAACCACACACCTATATATATATATATATATATAACTATTGTACACACCTGTAGAATACACAGCCACTGTGCTGACATCAACCACACACCTATATATATATATATATAACTATTGTACACACCTGTAGAATACACAGCCACTGTGCTGACATCAACCACACACTATAATATAATATTATTAAACATTGTACACACCTGTAGTAATAATTCACCCTTTGCTGACATTCAACCTATTCAACCTTATATTCATTATGAAAATAAGATCATATATATATATATATATATATATATATATATAACTATTGTACACACCTGTAGAATACACAGCCACTGTGCTGACATCAACCACACACCTATATATATATATATATATATATAACTATTGTACACACCTGTAGAATACACAGCCACTGTGCTGACATCAACCACACACCTATATATATATATAAACTATTGTACACACCTGTAGAATACACAGCCACTGTGCTGACATCAACCACACACCTATATATATATATAAACTATTGTACACACCTGTAGAATACACAGCCACTGTGCTGACATCAACCACACACCTATATATATATATATTATATATATAACTATTGTACACACCTATAGAATACACAGCCACTGTGCTGACATCAACACACACCTAGATATATATATAACTATTGTACACACCTGTAGAATACACAGCCACTGTGCTGACATCAACCACACACCTAGATATATATATATATATATATATAACTATTGTACACACTGTAGAATACACAGCCACTGTGCTGACATCAACCACACACCTATTATATATATATATATATATATATATATTATTATATAATATATATATATATATATATATATATATATATACTATTGTACACACCTGTAGAATACACAGCCACTGTGCTGACATCAACCACACACCTATATATATATATATATATATATAACTATTGTACACACCTGTAGAATACACAGCCACTGTGCTGACATCAACCACACACCTATATATTTTATATAACTATTGTACACACCTGTAGAATACACAGCCACTGTGCTGACATCAACCACACACCTATATATATATATATATATATATATAACTATTGTACACACCTATAGAATACACAGCCACTGTGCTGACATCAACCACACACCTATATATATATATATATATATATATAACTATTGTACACACCTATAGAATACACAGCCACTGTGCTGACATCAACCACACACCTAGATATATATATAACTATTGTACACACCTGTAGAATACACAGCCACTGTGCTGACATCAACCACACACCTAGATATATATATATATATAATATAACTATTGTACACACCTGTAGAATACACAGCCACTGCGCTGACATCAACCGCACACCTACGTAACACTTAACCAATGTAGCTGAAAGCAACCATCCACCTTTATCACACATAACTACTGTAGTTTAATATTCAAACCTTTGTTCAACAAATGAAAGACAGCACAGATCACGTATATCAGACATGTTTACACTTGTGAAATGACAGATAAATTGTTGACCTCAGAATGATTGAGATGATAAATTGTTGACCTCAGAATGATTGAGACTGATAAATTGTTGACCTCAGAATGATTGACTGATAAATTGTTGACCTCAGAATGATTGAGACTGATGAACTGTTGAAATACATAATAATGTGTGAGACTGATGAACTGTTGTACTACAGTAATAATGTGGAGACTGATGAATTGTTGAATACCAGAATAAAGTGTGAGACTGATAACTGTTGTAATACTATAATAATGTTGAGACTGATGAACTGTTGAAATACAGTAATAAGTGTGAGACAGATGAAACTGTTGACGTCAGAATGATTGAGACTGATGAAATGTTGAAATAACAGTAATAATGTGTGAGACTGATGAAATGTTGAAATAACATTAATAATTGTGAGACAGATAACTGTTGAAATAACATATAATAATGTGTGAGACTGATGAAATGTTGAAATAACATATAATAATGTGAGACTGATGAAATGTTGTAATAACATATAATAATGTGTGAGACTGATGAAACTGTTGAATACATATAATAATGTGTGAGACTGATGAAATTTTTGAATACAGAATAATGTGTGAGACTGATGAAACTGTTGACCTCAGAATGATTGAGACTGATGAACTGTTGAAATAACAGTAATAATGTGTGAGACTGATGAACTGTTGAAATAACATATAATAATGTGTGAGGACTGATGAACTGTTGTAATAACAGTAATAATGTGTGAGACCTGATGAACTGTTGATAATTTTCAATAATAATGTGTGAGACTGATGAACTGTTGTAATAACATAATAATGTGTGAGACTGATGAACTGTTGTAATAACAGTAATAATGTGTGAGACTGATGAACTGTTGTAATAACATATAATAATGTGTGAGACTGATGAACTGTTGTAATAACATATAATAATGTGTGAGACTGATGAACTGTTGTAATAACATATAATAATGTGTGAGACTGATGAACTGTTGAAATAAACATATAATAATGTGTGAGACTGATGAACTGTTGAAATAACATATAATAATGTGTGAGACTGATGAACTGTTGTAATAACAGTAATAATGTGTGAGACTGATGAACTGTTGTAATAACATATAATAATGTGTGAGACTGATGAACTGTTGTAATAACATATAATAATGTGTGAGACTGATGAACTGTTGTAATAACATATAATAATGTGTGAGACTGATGAACTGTTGAAATAACAGTAATAATGTGTGAGACTGATGAACTGTTGTAATAACATATAATAATGTGTGAGACTGATGAACTGTTGTAATAACAGTAATAATGGTGAGACTGATGAACTGTTGTAATAACAGTAATAATGTGTGAGACTGATGAACTGTTGTAATAACATATAATAATGTGTGAAACTGATGAACTGTTGAAATAACATATAATAATGTGTGAGACTGATGAACTGTTGTAATAACAGTAATAATGTGTGAGACTGATGAACTGTTGTAATAACATATAATAATGTGTGAGACTGATGAACTGTTGTAATAACAGTAATAATGTGTGAGACTGATGAACTGTTGTAATAACATATAATAATGTGTGAGACTGATGAACTGTTGTAATAACAGTAATAATGTGTGAGACTGATGAACTGTTGTAATAACATATAATAATGTGTGAGACTGATGAACTGTTGAAATAACATATAATAATGTGTGAGACTGATGAACTGTTGTAATAACAGTAATAATGTGTGAGACTGATGAACTGTTGTAATAACATATAATAATGTGTGAGACTGATGAACTGTTGAAATAACATATAATAATGTGTGAGACTGATGAACTGTTGTAATAACAGTAATAATGTGTGAGACTGATGAACTGTTGTAATAACAGTAATAATGTGTGAGACTGATGAACTGTTGTAATAACATATAATAATGTGTGAGACTGATGAACTGTTGTAATAACATATAATAATGTGTGAGACTGATGAACTGTTGTAATAACATATAATAATGTGTGAGACTGATGAACTGTTGTAATAACATATAATGTGTGAGACTGATGAACTGTTGTAATAACATATAATGTGTGAGACTGATGAACTGTTGTAATAACATATAATAATGTGTGAGACTGATGAACTGTTGTAATAACATATAATAATGTGTGAGACTGATGAACTGTTGTAATAACATATAATAATGTGTGAGACTGATGAACTGTTGTAATAACATATAATAATGTGTGAGACTGATGAACTGTTGTAATAACATATAATAATGTGTGAGACTGATGAACTGTTGTAATAACATATAATAATGTGTGAGACTGATGAACTGTTGTAATAACATATAATAATGTGTGAGACTGATGAACTGTTGTAATAACATATAATAATGTGTGAGACTGATGAACTGTTGTAATAACATATAATGTGTGAGACTGATGAACTGTTGTAATAACATATAATGTGTGAGACTGATGAACTGTTGTAATAACATATAATGTGTGAGACTGATGAACTGTTGTAATAACATATAATGTGTGAGACTGATGAACTGTTGTAATAACATATAATGTGTGAGACTGATGAACTGTTGTAATAACATATAATGTGTGAGACTGATGAACTGTTGTAATAACATATAATAATGTGTGAGACTGATGAACTGTTGTAATAACATATAATAATGTGTGAGACTGATGAACTGTTGTAATAACATATAATGTGTGAGACTGATGAACTGTTGTAATAACATATAATATGTGAGACTGATGAACTGTTGTAATAACATATAATGTGTGAGACTGATGAACTGTTGTAATAACATATAATGTGTGAGAATTCGAGAAGCAAGGGCTCCTGGAACTCTGGAAAGATCTGAAGGCCAAACACAATGCTCTCAGCAAAGTGGAATCAGCAAGGCGAAGAAAGAGCAAAAAGAAGAAGACTCCAGATCGTTTCTTCAAAGATCCCTTTGACTTTTCAAGAAAGCTGTTTGAACAACCCAAATCAGGGACTCTCACAGTGGGCAAGGAAACCCTAGAGCAGCATCTCAGGGAAACATATTCCGATTCTCAGCGCGAGGCACCACTTGAAATCCAGAATCTGGTTTGGCCTGCAGCGCCAGAAGGAAAATTCAATAACAAACCACCAACACTGGATGAAGTGAAGAACGTAGTAAAGAAAGCCAGAGCCAAGTCAGCACCTGGACCAAACGGAATACCATACCTGCTCTACAAGAAATGCCCAAAAGTGCTCGAGTGGCTCCACAAGATGATTCGATCAGCATGGAGGAACCAGAAGATCAGCGACCAATGGATGAGAGCTGAAGGAGTGTACATTCCGAAGGAGCAGAACTCCAGCAGCATCAATCAGTTCAGGCCAATATCACTTCTGAACGTCGAGGGGAAAATCTTCTTCTCTGTTATGGCAGCAAGATTGACAAAATACCTGACTGAAAACAAGTATCTGGATATGTCAGTCCAAAAGGGAGGCATACCAGGAATGCCTGGATGCTTGGAACATGCCACGTTGATTTGGGATGCCATCCAAAAAGCAAGAACAGAGACGAGAAACATTGACGTAGTTTGGCTTGATCTGGCGAATGCATATGGATCAGTTACACACGATATGATCCAGCTGGCTCTTGAAATGTATCACATCCCAGAAAACATCCGAACAATGCTGAGGAAGTATTTCCAAGGGTTCTCAATGCGGTTCTCTACCAAAGAATACACTACGGACTGGATAGACCTAGAGGTGGGCATTGCAATGGGCTGTGCAATCTCTCCCATACTGTTCGTGTTGGCAATGGAAGTCATCTTGAAAGCTGCAATGAAGAGTTCAGGTCCAGTGAATCTGGGAGATGGATACCAGATGCCTCCTCTGAAAGCTTTCATGGATGACACAACAGTCTTGTCCACGGATGAGGAAGAGACACACCAAATCTTAAAGCAGCTGGATGAGCTGGTGGCCTCTTCAAGAATGAGGTTCAAACCTAAGAAATCCCGAAGTCTCTCACTGCGAAAAGGAAAAGTGGCAGATTCAGTCAAATTCATGGTAGCCAACCAAGCCATCCCCACTGTCACAGAAGAGCCAGTAAAAAGTCTCGGAAGATGGTATGATGACTCCCTGAAAGACACACAAAGGGGATGTGAAACCAAGCAAACAGCAGAAGAAGGCCTGAAGAAAATAGATAACTGCGGACTGCCAGGCAAATACAAAGTCTGGTGTCTACAGTTCATGCTGATACCAAAGCTGCTGTGGCCACTGCTAATCTATGACATTTGCACCAGCACAGTCGAAGCAATGGAAGCCAAAATCAACAAATACACAAGAAAATGGCTCGGTGTCCCACCTGGTCTCACTGATGTTGCATTCTACTGTCGTCAAGCAATGCTGAAGCTACCTCTCAAATCCATAGTGGAGGAATACAAAGTTGGAAAAGCAAGACTGTTGAGCATGCTGGAGGAATCGGAAGACAATATCGTGAGATCAGTTCATCCAAAGCTGAGAACTGGCAGAAAGTGGAAAGTCCAAGAGGCTGTAAACAATGCCAAGAGAAACCTCAGCATCAAAGAAATAATTGGACACACGCAAACCAACAGACAGGGACTGGGAGCAACAAAAATGCAGTGGTGGTCCAAAGCCAAAGGGAAGGAAAAAAGAGACATGATCATACAGGAGTTGAAGGAAGAAGAAGATGTCAAAAGAGTGCAGAAGGCAGTCCAGCAAGGTCAACAGGGGCAATGGACAACATGGGACAGTGCACTCCAAAGAAGTCTCAGCTGGAACGATATGTGGCACATGGCTCCTCTAAGGATAAGCTTCCTCCTCAGATCTGTATATGACCTGCTCCCCTCGAATGCAAACTTAGTGAAATGGGGGAAAGCAGACGACCCAGCATGTCCGCTCTGTCAGAAGAAACAAACAGTGGAACATGTCCTAAGCTCTTGCAAAGTAGCGCTAGCCCAAGGAAGGTATACATGGAGGCACAACCAAGTTCTGAAAGTGATCACAGATGTGGTTAGCGAAAAAACCATGACCCCAAACGCACCAATTGCTATGACAACGTTCTACAAAGCAGGAGGGAAACAGGTCTGGCCCGAAAGTGCTATGACAACCAGCACATTGCCAAAGGGTCTTCTGGATGGAGCAGTCGACTGGGAGTGTACAGCAGACCTCCCAGAGTGGAGAAATTACCCAGATGTCATCAGCAAGACAGGCATGAGACCAGACATCGCTCTCCACTCTGACTCCTCGAAACAAGTGATTCTGATAGAACTCACTGTGCCATACGAAAGCAGAATGGAAGAAGCACATATCTACAAGACCGAAAAATACGCCGGTCTTGCCAGCACCCTGAAGAAAGCAGGTCTGCGGGTCAAAATCTTCGCCATAGAGGTCGGGGCAAGAGGGTTTGTGGGCACCTCCGCTTATGATCTCATGAAACAACTCGCCATTTCTGGGAAGAAGAGGACTAGAGCCCTTAAAGCGATGGCAGAGGCAGCAGAAAGGAGCTCAAGCTGGATCTGGGCAAGGAGGAACGAAAAAAGTGAACTTCATAAGGATTAAATTCCCTACAGATGATGTGTGCCCCGTTAGCACATTGGTAAAACCGCGTACCGCAGTTCTGAAGCGCAGAATCGCCCAGGTTCGATCCCCGGCGTGGGAAAAAAAAAAAAAAAAAATAGACAACAGCAGAAGGGCATCCAGGAGTCATGACCTGGATGTGGCCCGGCCCCCCGAGAGTGTAAGGAATTCAGGGCCGAAACACTTGTCTAAAGGGGGTTACTTCTCTGAAGACCTTCTGTTGTCTAGCTCTCCCTAGAGTTTCTTTCTACCTCTAATAATGTGTGAGACTGATGAACTGTTGAAATAACATATAATAATGTGTGAGACTGATGAACTGTTGTAATAAATATAATGTGTGAGACTGATGAACTGTTGTAATAACATATAATGTGTGAGACTGATGAACTGTTGAAATAACATATAATAATGTGTGAGACTGATGAACTGTTGAAATAACATATAATAATGTGTGAGACTGATGAACTGTTGTAATAACATATAATAATGTGTGAGACTGATGAACTGTTGTAATAACAGTAATAATGTGTGAGACTGATGAACTGTTGTAATAACATATAATAATGTGTGAGACTGATGAACTGTTGAAATAACATATAATAATGTGTGAGACTGATGAACTGTTGTAATAACAGTAATAATGTGTGAGACTGATGAACTGTTGTAATAACATATAATAATGTGTGAGACTGATGAACTGTTGTAATAACAGTAATAATGTGTGAGACTGATGAACTGTTGTAATAACATATAATAATGTGTGAGACTGATGAACTGTTGTAATAACAGTAATAATGTGTGAGACTGATGAACTGTTGAAATAACAGTAATAATGTGTGAGACTGATGAACTGTTGAAATAACATATAATAATGTGTGAGACTGATGAACTGTTGTAATAACATATAATAATGTGTGAGACTGATGAACTGTTGTAATAACAGTAATAATGTGTGAGACTGATGAACTGTTGAAATAACAGTAATAATGTGTGAGACTGATGAACTGTTGTAATAACATATAATAATGTGAGACTGATGAACTGTTGTAATAACAGTAATAATGTGTGAGACTGATGAACTGTTGTAATAACATATAATAATGTGTGAGACTGATGAACTGTTGTAATAACAGTAATAATGTGTGAGACTGATGAACTGTTGTAATAACATATAATAATGTGTGAGACTGATGAACTGTTGAAATAACATATAATAATGTGTGAGACTGATGAACTGTTGTAATAACATATAATAATGTGAGACTGATGAACTGTTGTAATAACAGTAATAATGTGTGAGACTGATGAACTGTTGAAATAACATATACTAATGTGTGAGACTGATGAACTGTTGTAATAACATATAATAATGTGTGAGACTGATGAACTGTTGTAATAACAGTAATAATGTGTGAGACTGATGAACTGTTGTAATAACAGTAATAATGTGTGAGACTGATGAACTGTTGAAATAACATATAATAATGTGTGAGACTGATGAACTGTTGTAATAACATATAATAATGTGAGACTGATGAACTGTTGTAATAACAGTAATAATGTGTGAGACTGATGAACTGTTGAAATAACATATAATAATGTGTGAGACTGATGAACTGTTGAAATAACATATAATAATGTGTGAGACTGATGAACTGTTGAAATAACATATAATAATGTGTGAGACTGATGAACTGTTGAAATAACATATAATAATGTGTGAGACTGATGAACTGTTGTAATAACATATAATAATGTGTGAGACTGATTAACTGTTGTAATAACAGTAATAATGTGTGAGACTGATGAACTGTTGTAATAACAGTTAATAATGTGTGAGACTGATGAAACTGTTGTAATAACATATATGAATGTGTGAGACTGATGAACTGTTGGTATAACATATAATAATGTGTGAGACTGATGAACTGTTGTCATATACAGTAATGTGTGAGACTGATGAACTGTTGAAATAACAGTAATAATGTGTGAGACTGATGAACTGTTGTAATAACATATAATAATGTGAGACTGATGAACTGTTGTAATAACATAATAATGTGTGAGACTGATGAACTGTTGTAATAACATATAATAATGTGTGAGACTGATGAACTGTTGAATAACATAATAATGTGTGAGACTGATGAACTGTTGTAATAACATATAATAATGTGTGAGACTGATGAACTGTTGAATAACATATAATGTGTGAGACTGATGAACTGTTGTAATAACATATAATAATGTGGAGACTGATGAACTGTTGTAAATAACATAATAATGTGTGAGACTGATGAACTGTTGAATAACATATACTAATGTGTGAGACTGATGAACTGTTGTAATAACATATAATAATGTGTGAGACTGATGAACTGTTGTAATAACAGTAATAATGTGTGAGACTGATGAACTGTTGTAATAACAGTAATAATGTGTGAGACTGATGAACTGTTGAAATAACATATAATAATGTGTGAGACTGATGAACTGTTGTAATAACATAATAATAATGTGAGACTGATGAACTGTTGTAAATAACAGTAATAATGTGTGAGACTGATGAACTGTTGAATAACATATAATAATGTGTGAGACTGATGAACTGTTGAAATAACATATAATAATGTGTGAGACTGATGAACTGTTGAAATAACATATAATAATGTGTGAGACTGATGAACTGTTGAAATAACATATAATAATGTGTGAGACTGATCAACTGTTGAAATAACATATAATAATGTGTGAGACTGATGAACTGTTGAAATAACATATAATAATGTGTGAGACTGATGAACTGTTGAAATAACAGTAATAATGTGTGAGACTGATGAACTGTTGAAATAACATATAATAATGTGTGAGACTGATGAACTGTTGAAATAACATATAATAATGTGTGAGACTGATGAACTGTTGAAATAACATATAATAATGTGTGAGACTGATCAACTGTTGAAATAACATATAATAATGTGTGAGACTGATGAACTGTTGTAATAACATATAATAATGTGTGAGACTGATCAACTGTTGAATAACATATAATAATGTGTGAGACTGATGAACTGTTGTAATAACATATAATAATGTGTGAGACTGATGAACTGTTGTAATAACATATAATAATGTGTGAGACTGATCAACTGTTGAAATAACATATAATAATGTGTGAGACTGATCAACTGTTGAATAACATATAATAATGTGTGAGACTGATGAACTGTTGTAATAACATATAATAATGTGTGAGACTGATGAACTGTTGTAATAACATATAATAATGTGTGAGACTGATGAACTGTTGAAATAACATAATAACGTGTGAGACTGATGAACTGTTGTAATAACATATAATAATGTGTGAGACTGATGAACTGTTGTAATAACATATAATAATGTGTGAGACTGATGAACTGTTTATCTGTAAAACACATATCATCAAAATACACAGGAAAACGTCAAACTACGTCTGATTTCTAAAGGAAGAGAGAGGGATGGTTGGTTCTTTCAACAGACCCCGCAGACTCAGGATCTGATATCTTTTCAGTCCCAGCCCACAACATTAAACACCAGCCTCTTGGCTGTCCATCTGAACGTTTCTATCATTCTGGTGGTGCCAGCTTACTGTTTCAAAAATTCCTCTCATTCCTCTTTCCATTCCTTTTCCAGGCCTTGCCAGTGCATAAGGCTTTGCGCAGACCCGGGGAGTCTGCTAAATAATTGCTGGCAGATTGCGACTGGTCATTTTCAGTTTAAACAGGATCTGTGCAATGTGTACATGTGTCCTGATGGTGAGGATATAACTGGACTTTCCTAATTTCAACAGGACATTATCTTGTCTTTGGTGGGGGGGGGGGGGGGGTACAACTGGACATGTTCAGTTTGAATAGGACGTTTCTCGTGATTGGGGGAGAGAGGGGGGACATAACTGGACACTATCATTGTGAACAGGACATTTGTCCTGATTGGGGATGGGGACATATTAACTGGACATTATCAGTCTGAATAGGACATTTGTCCTTACTGGGAGGGGGGGACATAATTGGACATTATCAGTCTGAATAGGACATTTGTCCTGATTGGGGAGGGGGGCATAACTGGACATTATCAGTCTGAGTAGGACATTTGTCCTGATTGGGGAGGGGGGGCATAACTGGACATTATCCTGAATAGGACATTTGTCAGATTAGGCAAATGGACATTTAGTCAGGACTGATAGGCAAATGGTTTAGCGATGTGTACCAGTGATGATGTGTGGTCAGCACAGAGATCAGCTCCAGCCCTTTTTTCTCCACTGCATCTATCACCTGTAAACACACACACATACACACACACACACACACACATACGCACACAATACACACACACACATACGCACACAACACACACATACACACACATACACATACACACGCACACACACACACACACATACACACACATACACACACACACATACACACACACATATACACACATACACACACACACACACATACATACACATACACACACACACATACACACACACACACACACATACACACACACACACATACACACACACACACATACACATACAGACACATACACACACAACACACATACATGTTAATTTCTTTCCCCTTGATTCCACACAAATAATCCCCATCATCATCATCATCATCAGGTGCCCTGTCGCATGGCGTTGGCAATCATGGCCCTCCATACAAATCTATCCCTTGTCGCTGCAAGTACATCTTCCACCCTCTCTGTCTTCAGCCACCCTGCAAGTCCGTCCAATATTTTCTCCCTGGGTTTACCTGGTGTTCTTTTTCCCTCCAGCTTTCCTGCTGTGACTAGGTGCTCTAATTCCCCTTTCCTCGTAAAATGTCCTATGAATGTTGCTCTCTTTTCCTTATCAATGATCTTCTTGTGTTCTGCCTCTGTCATGCTTTTTCACATGCTCACGCAATCAGAACATATACAGGGGTGACACTTTGAAAATTTGAAAAAAATGAAAATCAGGCTGGGGTCCAGGGGCCGCCTTTGATATGTACACTTTTCATCTGAAAAAAGTCACTTTACCACTCAAAGGTAAACTGTACAAACTATTCACAACGGAATTTCCGTCTGGGGCCTTGCTGAGAAAACGGATTTCCATCACCCAGGCGGAAGAGTGGCACTCATGCATATATATAAAGCACTCGTCCGTCACGCAACCGCATGCTCTCCTTCCAACCAATGGCACTAAACAGATTATGGTGTGATTTTTTTTACATCGAGTGAGTGAATAAGAAGTAAGTAAATAGGTGAATAAATAAATACAAAATAAAGGAGTATGTAGGTAAATCACTATAGGAAAGCTGGAGGGAAAAACCAGCACCAGGTAGACCCTGGACGACAGTATTGGACAGACTTGTAGAGTAGATGAAGACAAGAGAAGGTGGGAGGTGCATCTGCTACAGAAAGGACAGATTTATACGGAGGGCCATGAACGTCGATGTCATGTGGCAGGGCACATGATGATGACTGTACTGTATCATACTGTACTGTACTGTCATTTGTGGTCTACTGTTATGCGCAGCTGTGCTGTGCTGTGCTGAACAAACCTAGCCTGCCCTGGTATAAAGATAGATCAAACAAGATGATCAAACCATACATCTCCATTTTTAAGCCTGGTGTCATATTTATCCTGAAAGCAAATGGTCTCTATGAATTTTTCGGCATTTTGTTTCTCAACGAAGGCTGAAGACAGAGGTACAGGGCCAGCGTGCGCCTTCTAACAAACCACGGTACCATGCACTTATCGCATAATGGCTACACACTCATCGAGTTCAGACGAGACATCACTCGGACTCAGCTGATTGTGTAGCAGCGTACGCCAAGAACAAGAAGTTTTCCAATAACATCAAATGTATGACTTGAAAAAGAATTTACTTCAATATGAATAGCTAAAATATAAATGCTCAGTCATATTTATATTTTCACTGCACTTGTTAAAATGCTTTAACCCTTTCGCATTTGCACTGCTAGATGTAAAGCTAGCTCCCAGTATTCGCATTTGAACGTAGCACAGCGTCAGTACAAAGTCTTTCAGCAATGAATGGAAAGTTCCTTGCATCCCAGAATGCTCTACTATTTTTAGAACATTCAACGCCGCGAGACTGACCAAGATTCTAACCACACGCGCAATAAGACAGCAAGGCCAGTAGTGACGGAAATTCCCCACACATGTGCCAGAAAAGGTCGGGCAATCTCAACCCTTACAAACGGATCGGCACATTCTTCCGCAGGGTGGTTACCGGCTTTGTGAACAGCCAAGGGTTAACTGCTGACATGAGGAAACTACATATTCACAATCACTAATGTAATAAACCCTGGACTGGCATTTAGTAAACTATATCAAATATCACCAGTCGCTGTAGAGTAGTGGTCAGCGCAACGGACTGCCCGCTGGAATGTTGTAGATTCGAATCCCCATCAGTCCCTTCAAACATCATTGAGGGATTTTTCCGCTCTAACCAGCTCCTACACAAAGTTGAGTGTGCTGTGGGCTCATCGGGAAGACTGGGACCACACAGTCATGTCTCATCCACTTCACGGATGCGTAACTGAGGACGCCGCTCAAATCTTCTGACCAGCACCACAGGTGTCTGTATCTCTCGGGCCCGGTTGACGCCCGAATATATTATGATGGTAAGCATAGAGTACAAACCTATCATGCAGTGTCAATACTAGATGGAACTCCATAGCATCATGAATATCATCCTCATCATCATCATGGCATTATAAAAACTGTGCCAGCTTCTGTAGCCATTACGGTGGCATTGAAAATGGGATGGAAACAAAAAAGATGAGCACAAAGGTAACCTCCCTGAGTGCCATGATCCTTCACAAAAATTGCATCAAACATCAATATCTATAAAAGCAATAAACAACAAAAGACCCCTACTTACTTATTTCATTTTTTAATATTTTATTTTTGCCAACATGCACACACACACACACACACACAAACACACACACACACACACACACACACACACACACACACACACACACACACACACACACACACACACACACACACACTCAGGTGGCATTAAGCCACAGATCAAACCAAATCAATCCATTTTATTCCCTGGCCCCTAAGACATAACTAAGACAATAAAAACAGTCAGACCTTTTCAGGTTCCACAGGGTCCACTACAGCACACTGTCTTGTAGCCTCGTCGATCACAAGGTACATGTAGTTGTCCTCCAGGGCTGGTAAAAGCTTCACAATCATGTCGACGTGTTTGGTCACAGTCTGCGATGAATGGCAACGGCTAACCACTGGCAGTCTTGATACACTCCCTGTTATATGAAAAAACAACAAATTTGACTCCCGCATCCTATCCACCAGCTGCAAAAACTTAACCCTTTGACTCCCTCACCCTGTTCACCAGCTTCCTGCAGGTTTTGCTTTGCCAGCGTGGTTGACAATGGTGGATGCTGGTGGACAGGGTGTGGAAGTGAAAGGGTTAACCCTATGACACCCCCAACCTGTTCACCAACATCCTGTATTGTCAGTCACGCTAGAGAAGCAAAAACTTAACCCTTGGTATCCCCTCACCCTATACCACCAGCTTCCTGCAGGAAGCTGGTGGATAGGGTGAGGGAGTCCAAGGGTTAAGTTTCTGCAGTTCGTGGATAAGGTGCGGGAGTCAAAGGGTTAAGGAAGTATCATACACCACAGCCTGGTGATTAGGGAGTGAGGTGGTAGAGACCTCACTACTCTCAGGTCAGCTGTTTGCAGGGTCCGTTCCATCCCTCTCTTGTTGCTTCACCTGCCCCAAAGAGAGAACACACTTAACCCTTTGACTCCCGCACCCTGTCCATCACAATCTTGCATTGTCAACCACGCTAGCAAAACATAAACTGAACCCTTTGATTCTCTCACCCTATCCACCAACTTCCTGCAGGAAGCTGGTGGATAAGATGAGGGAATTAAAGGGTTAAGTTTTTGAAGTTGGTGGATAGCATGCAGGAGTCAAAGGGTTAGGTATCCCTCACAGCTGGGTAGACTGAAGGGTGCATGCACAAAGTTTTCAGCATATGGCTCGAACTCGTGCAGTTAGACTGAAAGGCTGGAGCTCCACCTCTACACCACCTAGGCTTCTGAGGTGTGTAGTAGTATGTCACCTGTTGTGGGACATACAACAAATACGTGACCACAGTTCGATAAAGTCTTACGTACTTTCTCTTAGGATTGATATCCTATTAGGGTACATGTGTTAAGCGCATTTTTGGCTCTAGAGAAATGAGATATGCAAAAGCGATTTTAGGTAATTTAGGCCCGTTTTTATTTATGTCATAATGTCCTTGATTCTGTTTAAATTTGTATTCAGGTCATCATCATCATCATCAGGTGCCCTGCTGCATGGCATTGGCGACCATGGACTTCCAACCATCTCTATCTCTCACTGCTCCTAGCATCTCTCCCAACCTCCTCATCCCCAGCCACTCTGCAAGTCCGTCCAGCATTATCTCTCTGGGTCTACCTGGCGCTCTCTTTCCCTCCAGCTTTCCCGTTGTGACCAGGTGCTCCAAATCCTCCTTCCTCATAAAATGGCCTATAAATGTTGCCTGTCTTTTCCTATTCTTCCTTATGAGTGATCTACTTGTGTCTGCCTCCATCAAGACTGTCTCGTTTGTTTTCTTTGCTGTCCATGGAACTCTCAACATTCTTCTGGTATGTTTTCTTAAATCCTTGAGTGATAAACTGGATGGAGTGGTCAACACCAGGAGCATCATCCTACATTCTGTGCATGAATGCATTGATATATGTAGGCCTACTTCATTTTCTTTTCCTTTTTTTTTTTTTTTTTTCTTCTCTGTTGAAGTGCTGTGTATGTTTTGAAACGGTAATACTAATAGCCCTGATATCGTTTACACAGTCAGCTGGGCTTTCAACAAAAATAACAAGTTTTCAGGAAATCACCTGATAAGGCAGACAAGCTGAGTTACACCACAAGCCCTGAAAGATGATCAGAGGCCAGGCTGTCAGTTATAAACACAACAAGACAATGACGTACAGGGGCTGTGTACTGTTATCAGTTTCAGTTTCTCATGTGATTTCTCCACGCTTGGAAAGAATTCCATATGCACTGATGCCACTGGTGCCATGTGATGGAGAAGACTCAAAATGATCATGGCACAAGCCTTAACCCTTTCGCATTTGCACTGCTAGATGTACAGCTAGCTCCTAGTATTCGCATTGGAATGTAGCACAGCATCAGTACAAAGTCTTTCAGTAGTGAATGGAAAGTTCCTTGCATCCCAGAATGCTCGTACTATTTTTTAGAACATTCAACGCGAGACTGACCAAGATTCTAACCATACGCGCGATAAGACAGCAAGGCCAGTAGTGATGGAAATTCCCCACACATGTGCCGGAAAAAGTCAGGCAATCACAACCGCTATGAACCGATCGGCACATTCTTCCGCAGGGCGGTTACCGGCTTTGTGAACAGCTAAGGGCTAAGCCGCCATGTAAACCCATCAGCTGGCCAGGTCCTGAGGCCTTACCTAGTGTATGGGGTTTGGTTTTTATTGTGTGTGTGTGGGTTGTTGTTTTTTTTATCTTATATTTGTCTCAGTCTGTCAATGGAACAATCTTGGCTACTTTGAAATGACATGTGCTTCTGTTATCTCATCCAAAATAAAACAACAACAACAAAATGAAACCAAATGAAAAACACAAACAGCCACTAAGTGTAAACTTACCAACATTTTACATAACCACATCACAACAAGACCCCAATCATCAATACCACACATAGCCTCCTCTGCCTATCAACATGATTAAACTCGTGTCTCTTTTCCTAACTCCAAGTAATGTCACTAATAAACATAACGATAACGATAACAACCACAGGATGAGTAGTGTCACATAACCGTAACATGACAATGATGACCAGGGGTTGTCTTACGACGAACAGTAAATTTATACAGATACACATCCTCAGCCCCAATGAGATGGGAAGCGTAGTTGTCTGTCTTTCAATGGTAAGAACAAACAAACAGACAGAAAAAGACGCAAATTAAAAAGGTTCTTCCACTCCACAACATTCAATCCAAAACAAGTGCAACTGCCCTCGTTCAAGCAAACATGAACCAGAAAAAAACATGAAAATACAATCAGAACACATATTTCAATTTTAATACAAGACAAGACAGGCGCAAATTTTCAGCCAACTAGCCTTTGCCAAGCATAAACGTAAGATCACAAACGAATGAACACCAAATACAAAACGTAGGAGAAAAAGACTAAAAAAATAAATAAATAAACATATGATCACAAACGAATGAACACCAAGTACAAAACTTTAGAGAAAAAGACTAAAACCACCCTGCTGCTTCATCCACTGGGAGAAAAGGACAGGCGAAAATTTGTGCCTGTCCTGTCTGGTTTATTAAATATGCATTCTGATTCTATTTTCATGTTTTTTTCTGGTTCCCAACATTGACTGTCTGGTCTGTGAACAACAGCAACAACCCCCTCCCCAAAATAAACTGCTGAGACAGGAAAAAAAGAGCAAGAAGTGACATGAATAGATCTGGGGGCCTAAACAGAATTAGTAACATAATGCAGTCTACATACTCTGTCTTTGGTGCAAGTGCAGTCTGGGTGGTATTTTCGTGATTCCATACACCACAGATGTTGACATGACTGGTGGAGTCTTTAACCTGCATGTTCCATGTATTGGATCATCTAGTGATGTCCACATGAAAGGGATGTGGGCACTAAAAGGTTTCCACAATAGGAACAGTGGAGATGCGAAAAACCTCCACCTTTTTACCGATCCACTGGAAGATACCAAGAATTCCCCTTACCTCCTTCACTCTCAGTCCTGACGCCCGTCAAAAGCCTTTAGTTCACACACACACACACACACAACACACACACACACACACACACACACACACACACACACATGCATGCAATGAACACATACATGCATGCATGCACACGCATGTGCACACATGCACACACACACACATGTGCATGCACATGCTCGCATGTACACGCTCGAACACACACACACACACACACACACACACACACACACACAACACACAAGCACGCACATACACACACGCACACACACACACTGTGACAGGCACGCACACGCACGCACACACACATACATTCACACACACACATGCACGCACGCACACATACACACACACCTACACATGAATTTCATGATGAAAGCATGCACACACACACACACACACACACACACACGTACACACACAAGCACGCACACGCACGCACACACATCGAGTCGTGATCGACTAATCGAGAACATTCAATATCATCACGAATCATCTCTATCATGACCATGATCGTGATTACATGACCATCATCATCATGATGTCATGCCGGGTACAGGCGACACCGGACTTGCACAGGCAAAGTACATGACTACATCTAGAATGATCTACTGATCTACTCATCTAGATCTACTATCTTAGTATCTAGCTTTTCAAAACAGAACTTAAATCGTAACAATGCTATCTACCTGTACAATGCACAGCAGTCTTTACCTGGTTTTAAAACAGCACTGACGATTGCCAAGCGTGACACAGCTCGATTCAAGTACCACATCGAAGTCGTTACGACAACCGAGTTACCTGAACGCTGGAAGTTTACTTAGCGTCTTGTGCAACTTCCCTCTTAACCTCCTACAGTTCCCTCCCTTTTCCAAGAGGCACGGCCTGCCCATAGGCCTATGTTGCCACGTTAGATTTGCCCCGGGCAGTTTTAGAGTAGGCAGAATCCATCGCAAATAGAGCTTTCTGAATGGCGAGCCAGTACCAGATCTTTTTTTTTCTGTCCTTTTTTTCCCCCGTCATAGTGGCGTTGATCCCATTCCGGGCATTCCGGCTCCGCAAATGTATGTGTGTGTATGTGTGTGTGTGTGTGCGCGTGCGTGCGTACGTGCGTGCGTGCGCGCGTGTGTGTGTATGTGTGTGTGGTGTGTGTGTGTTTTGTAAAGTGTAAACGACAAGACAGAAGCTATCCTCATTGGCACCAGTCAGAAACTTTCTCAGCTGCCTCCTCTTTCTCTCCCATTATGTAACACATCAGTCCCAATTTCTGATTCAGCTAAAAACCTTGGTGTCTGCATTGACTCTACCCTCTCCATGAACAACTTTGTTTCTCAAACTGCCAGATCTTGCTACTATCATCTCCATCGTATAAGCCTGATCAGGAAGTATCTCTCTGTCGAAACAACTGCAAAACTCGTTCTCTCCTTCATAATGTCTCGCGTTGACTATTGCAATTCACTCCTGTCTGGTCTTCCTGCCTCCACCATTCACATCCTACAGCGCATTCAAAACAATGCTCTACGCCTTGTACTCAAAAAGAAAAAAGCTGACCACATATCTCCTCTCCTGGCACAACTTCACTGGCTCCCTGTATCAAAGCGCATACAGTACAAACTAGACACCATGTGCTACAAAAGCCTCAATAACGCAGCCCCCGATTACCTGTCAAGCCTACTTGAGATCTATGTTCCCTCACGTACCTCCGCTCTGCCTCCGATCCTCTGACTTTTCGCTTTCCACGCACTAAACTCAATACCTATGGTCCACGAGCCTTCTCTGTTTCTGGTCCACTCTCCTGGAACAAACTTCCTCTCTCAGTCCGTCAGCAACCTACTTTTGTCTCCTTCAAGTCCGCTCTCAAAACTCACCTTTTCTCCTCCGCATAAAATCCTAACCTCACTCAACCCCCCCCCCCCCCCCCCCTCTGCAGCCTGTCTCCGCTCGGAGGGGAATCACATGGTTATAATATATAATTGTATATGCTATGCTCTCTATAATTTTCCATTGCTTTTATTCTTGCTTTTATTGCTTTTATTCTTTCTCCCCATTTATAGCCATGCGTGTGTGTGAGTGTGTGTGTGTGTGTGTGTGTGTGTGTGTGTGTGTGTGTGTGTGTGTGTGTGTGTGTGTGTGTGTGTGTGTGCGTGCGTGCGTGCGTGCGTGCTTGCGTGTGTGTCTGCTTCAGCGCTTAGATTTGATTTTATCAAGATTTTGCGCTATATAAATATTGTAATTATTATTATTATTATTAAACTATGTTCTCGTTCTTGTTCATGTCTTCCACTGGCACAGTGACACACCATATACCTCCTTTAAATTCATTCATTTAATGTCTCAGCACCAGGAAGCCAACAAAAAACAAAATTGTCGGCCTGCCATGGAGCCACTCACCAGAAGGAACCCTGTACTGTGGCTGGATACTTTTTCTTGAACTCTGCTTCAACTTACTATTGCTGGTCTTTTGAGGTGAACAGACGTGATAACAGGAGTTTTTACTCTTATCATCATGTGCCCTACCGCATGCCGTTGGCAGTCATGGCCCTCCATACGAATCTATCATCATGTGCCCTGCCGCATGGCGTTGGCAACCATGGCCCTCCATACGAATCTATCATCATGTGCCTGCCGCATGGCGTTGGCAACATGGCCCTCCATACGAATCTATCATCATGTGCCCTGCCGCATGGTGTTGGCAATCATGACCCTCCATACGAATCTATCATCATGTGCCCTGCCGCATGGTGTTGGCAATCATGCCCTCCATACGAATCTATCATCATGTGCCCTGCCGCATGGCGTGTCTGGCCTCATACGATTATCTCATGTGCCTGCATGGCGTTGGCAATCTGGCCCATACGAATCTATCATCATGTGCCCTGCCGCATGGCGTTGGCAATCATGGCCCTCCATACGAATCTATCATCATGTGCCCTGCCGCATGGTGTTGGCAGTCATGGCCCTCCATACAATCTATCATCATGTGCCCTGCCGCATGGTGTTGGCAATCATGGGCCTCCATACGAATCTATCATCATGTGCCCTGCCGCATGGGTTGGCAGTCATGGCCCTCCACACGAATCTATCCCTGTTGCTGCAAGTCCATCCAATATTTTCTCCCTGGGTCTACCTGGTGTTTTCTTTCCCTCCAGCTTTCCTGTTCTGACCAGGTGCTCTAACTCTCATTTCCTCATAATCTGTCCCATAACTGTTGCTTGTCTTTTCCTAATCTTCTTTATTAATGATCTTCTTGTGTCTGCCTCCTTTTAGACTACCTTGTTTTCTTTGCTGTCCATGGAACTCTCAACATTCTTCTTATAAACCAATTTCAGTTGCGTCAATCTTGTTCTGATTTTGCATGTTGACTGTCCATGCCTCACAACCATACAACAGTATCAGTTCTATCTAACATTCAAGAACTCTCTTCCTGGTTTAACTGATAAACACATTGGGATTTTATTTAGTCCTTTTTTTACCCACTGGACGAGGCGGCAGGGAAGTTTTAGTCTTTTTCTTATGATCTGTTGTTTGGTGTCTGTTTGTGATCGTGCATGTCGCGAAATTTGCGCCTGTCTTGTCTTGTTGTGTTGAATACGCGTTCTGGTTCGATTTTCTTGTTTTTCTGGTTCCAGTTTGCTTGGACGCGGGCAGTCGCACTTGTTTTGGATTAGGCATTTGTTCGTTAGAACGCTTTTCTTCTTGAATGCTGTTTTGGCTTGGTTGATTCTGATGGCTATTTCTGATGTGCATTTGCCGTCTGGTGAGATGATCGTTCCCAGGTATTTAAACATATCAATCTGTTTCAATGTTGTGCCATTTGCTGTTATCTTGCATTAGGGGATTTCTTATTTTATACTGATTACCATGACTTCAGTCTTCTTCCTATTTAGCTCCAGCCCTTTATTTTTGCTTTCTATTTCTATTATATTCCCAAGATTTTGTAGGTCTCTTTTCATTTTCTTCAATTAGCACGGTGTCATCTGGGTAACAAAGATTGTTTATAATTTGTCCTCCAACCTTTATCCCAGGGCATTCTTCTAGGTTTCTCATAATGGTTTCGCTGTAAAGTGAAAACAAACCTAGTGGCAGAACACATCCCTGCCTAACCCCTCTTTAGATATTTTGGAAGGAGTTTGTATCGTTTTCTATTCTCATTGCTGCTGTTTGTTCCCAATACATATTTCTGATCATTCGTAAATCTTTTCCGTCAATATTGAGCCTTTCTAGCTGGTTGTTCATTTCTTCATGTCTAACCCGATCAAAAGCCTTGGTGTAATCAACAAAGCATAAACATAAATCCTTATTCAACTCGACTGACCTCTCTATGATAGTTCTTAGGATGTATGTGGCATTAATAGTCCCTTTCCCTTCCACAAATCCACACTGTTCATCTGCTATTTCTCTTTTGGTTCTATACCTTGTCCTCATCATGATTATTCTTAACAGGATTTTTGTTACATTACTGATCAGCTGATTGTACAATGGATTCGCATTCTACAGCCCCTGTTTTCTTTGGAAGTGCAATGAAAATTTGATTTTGACATATCTTTAGGGATTTTTCCAGTATAATACATCTTATTTAGGAGGACTGTTATTTTTTTCAGTACCAAATGTATCTATGGCCTTAATCATTTCTGTAGCAAGGTTGTCTGGTCCTGGGGCTTTTCCTGCTTTCATCTTTTTCAGTGCTGCTCTAACTTCATCTTGCATTATGGATGGTCCTTCAACGTTCTTTCTTAAGATGTGTTCTTCGTTTCTGTCATCTTCAAAAAGATCTTTAATGCACTCTCTACATCTATTTTTTTCAACACCAAATTCACCTCGGGCCTCAATCATTTCTGTAGTAAGGTTTCTGGTCCTGGGGCTTCTCCCGGTTTCATCTTTTTCAATGCTATTCTAACTTCATCTTTCATTATGGGTGGTCCTTCAACGTTCTTTCCGATAATGATGTTCTTCGTTTCTGTCATCGTCAAAAAAGGTCTTTAATGTGATTTCCCTGTCTGTCTAATATTTTGTCTTTTTCCATAATAATCTTACCATCATTAGATTTTAAGCAACCAGTTGATGTGCATGTCTTTTTCCTGTGGGCAATTTCTTCAATGTTTCTGTACATAATTAGAGGATCGTTTTGCGTCGGTCTTGTATTTCTTTGCACTTTGTTTCCAGCCAAGCTTCTTTAGCTTCATTGCACCTATTCCTGATTTCCCTATTTATCCTCTTGTATTCTTCCTCTTTTCCCTTTGCCTTCCTCCATTCTTCCATTAAGCCTATAATTTCTTTTGTCATCCAGTTCTTCTTTGCTTTTCTTTCAGTTCTAGGATTACTTCACAAGCTTCATTTATCGAGTTTTTCAACTTTATCCAATGTTCCTCACTGTCGCCAACGTCCTCCGGAAGACTGAACTTGTTTTGAACATGTACGTTAAATTTTTCACGAATCGATTCATCTGTCTTTAAGAGTCCAAAAATTAGTTTAATACTACTTTTGTTACCGTTTTCTATTCTTTAGTTTCAGCCTAAATCTTCCCATTACAGGATTGCGGTCACTGTTGTAGTCTGTGCCTGGTAATGTTTTTGCTATCAGCACAGAATTTTTGAATCTTTTATTTATAAAATTAATATGTAATCAATTTGATTTTTCGTATTATCTCCTGGATTCATGCACGTCCATTTTCTTCTGGTAGGCTGCTCAAACCAGGTGCTTCCTGTTATGAATTCATTTATTTATGCCCACTCAACAAGTTTCTCTCCCCTTTCATTTTGTGTGTCAAGGCCATGAGGTGTAACTATGTCATCCACTCTCTCCTGTCCCACTTTCGCATTAAAATCTCCCATTATTACTGTAATATCCTGTGATTTGCACTGAGCCTTGGCTGTCTCTAATACTTTAGACAAATTGTCAGTTTCTTCCTGAGTACTTGTGGATGTTGATGCATACACCTGGATGATGTTCTTTGATACTTCAGACAAGTTGTCAGTTTCTTCCTGAGTACTTGTGGATGTTGATGCATACACCTGGATGATGTTGGTATCAAATGGCTTACCGTCCAATTTAACTACTAAAACTTGGTCTGACACAGCCCAGTATCCTTACATAGGCTTTGACTTGTCCTTTTCCATTATTTATTATTGCCTACTCCTCTTTCGTACGTGTCTACACTATAGTATAATATATGATTTTATGCTTGCCTGATGTTATCATACAGGAAAGCTGTCGGGAAAGAGAACACCACGTAGACCCAGGGAGAAAATATTGGACGGACTTGCAGGGTGGCTGAGGACAGACGGGGTGGCAGATGTACATGCAGCGACAAGGGATAGATTCGTATGGAGGGCCATGATCGCCAACGCCATTCGGCAGGGTACATGAGGATAGATAGATTCGTATGGAGGGCCATGATCGCCAACGCCATTCGGCAGGGTACATGAGGATGAGGATGATGTTATCATGCCCCCTTCGATCTCACTTCCCTTAGTCATAACATATTGATGTTAAGCCTTTCCATCGCCATCTTAATATTCTCTAATTGTCCTTTTTGCGACAATGTTCTTACGTTCCAGGCTGCAATGCTGATGTTTTTCAGTCTGATGGCAGTAGCTTACCAGGCTGTAATGTTGATGTTTTTCAGTCTGATGGCAGTAGCTTACCAGGCTGTAATGTTGATGTTTTTCAATCTGATGGCAGTAGCTTACCAGGCTGCAATGTTGATGTTTTTCAGTCTGATGGCAGTAGCTTACCAGGCTGTAATGTTGATGTTTTTCAGTCTGATGGCAGTAGCTTACCAGGCTGTAATGTTGATGTTTTTCAGTCTGATGGCAGTAGCTTACCAGGCTGTAATATTGATGTTTTTCACTCTGATGGCAGTAGCTTACCAGGCTGCATGTTGATGTTTTTCAGTCTGATGGCAGTAGCTTACCAGGCGAATGTTGATGTTTTTCAGTCTGATGGCAGTAGCTTACCAGGCTGCAATGTTGATGTTTTTCAGTCTGATGGCAGTAGTTTACCAGGCTGTAATGTTGATGTTTTTCAGTCTGATGGCAGTAGCTTACCAGGCTGTAATACCAAGAAATAAGAGGGAAGCAGGAGAATTTTTACAACATCAACCAAAGACATAACTCTTGAGTCACGTAGAAATTATCTCCATGTTGTTGAACCTCTCAAATCTAACATAGTTTGCGCTACCCATTCAGCTGCATAGAAGCAGACACAAAGCACAAAAACCGTAAGCTCAGAACACTCTCAAAAAAGGAGTGCCCAGCTACCTTTATCTCTGCAACTACCCTACACACAACTATGAGAGAGAAGGGAATAATACAATATATCTATCTATAGATCTATCTGTCTATCTATCTTATCTGTCTGCCTATATATCTATGTATCTGTCTGCCTATATATCTATCTATCTATATGTCTATCTGTCTGTCTGTTACCTATCTATCTGTCTATCTATCTATCTATCTATCTGTCGTCTGTCGTCTGTCTGTCTGTCTGTTTGTCTGTCTGTCTGTCTCTCTATTTATGTATATATAGTCTACATATAATATTAATTATTATTACATACATACATATAAAATATATCTATGTGTGTGTGTGTGTGTGTGTGTGTGTTGTGGGTGCGCGCTGTATCTTCATTTTACGGCCCCTGCCATCCATGGCTATGCATCAATTATTCCAAAGGCTAAATATTGAATATATATATATATATATACATCTCGAGACCTTGCTGTCCAGCTCTCCCCACAGTTTCTTACTAATGTAAAGTATATATTATTATATATTCAATATATATGCATGTTCAATATTGTCACCTTTGGAATAATTGATGCATAGCCATGGATGGCAGAGGCCGTAAAATGAAGTAAAACTTGGCCAAGACAAAAGACGAGACATTTTGATCCAGAAAAAAAACACATGGAAATTTGTGCTGTCTCTCCCAAGGGGGGGATGGAAATTCTGACTCAACCATCCGGAAATACAGACATATATGAGAATATTTGCAGGATACCATAAAGTGGAGTAAGGTTTGCCAGTGTGAAAAACATATTCACACTAACCAGGCCCGGGAAATACAGACACCTGCAGTACTGAGGAACATTTGCAGTACTCATCCATAAAGTGGATGATTGAGACTGGGTTGTGTGGTCCTCAGTGTCTTTACAACAAGCCCATAGCACACTTAACCAGGCCCGGGAAATACAGACACCTGCAGTACTGAGGAACATTTGCAGTACTCATCCATAAAGTGGATGATTGAGACTGGGTTGTGTGGCTCAGTGTGTCTTTACAACAAGCCCATAGCACACTTAACTTTAGTAGAAGGCAGTTCACAGGGCAAAATCCCACAATCGTTTGTTAACTGACAGGGGCTTGAACTCACAATTCCTTAGTAATCCATTGTATGAGCACTTAGCCAAAGAGTCTGATATGATATCATAATGTTTCTTTCCTTGTTTTTCAGCTACTTAACCCTTTGATTCCCGCACCCTGTCCACCAGCATCCTGCGCTATCAACCATGCTCATCATCATCATCATCATCATCAGGTGCCCTGCCGCATGGCGTTGGCGACCATGGACTTCCAATCATTTCTATCTCTCGTTGCCCCCAGCATGTCCCCCACCCTCCTCATCCCCAGCCACTCTGCAAGTCCGTCCAGCATTCTCTCTCTGGGTCAACCTGTGCTCTCCTTCCCTCCAGCTTTTCCGTTGTGACCAGGTGTCCAAATCCCCCTTCCTCATAAAATGGCCTATAAATGTTACTTGTCTTTTCCTAATCTTCCCTACGAGTGATCTACTTGTGTCTGCCTCCATCAAGACTGTCTCGTTTGTTTTCTTTGCTGTCCATGGAACTCTAACATTCTTTTGAGAAACCACATTTGTTGGTAAGAATGCTTGTCATCTTCTTGAATGCTGTTTTCAACCATGCTAGCAAAGCAAAAACTTATCCTTTGATTTCGGCAGGAAGCTGGCGGATAGGGTGAAGGAGTCAAAGGGTTATGTTTTTGCTGTTAGTGGATAGGGTGCGGGAATCAAGGGGTTAACTTGGAACATATGAACACCAAGGGATCAACACTAAACAGTAAGAAAGACAAAGGCAACAACAAAAGATCACAAACTGCTGTGTTTGTAAGCTATATATTCAGCGCCCCATTCAACAGCACTTCAATCAATATTTCATATAAAGCTAAACATTTGTCACATTTTTGTCTTAACTTGTTATAGACGTATAATTCTACCCCCCCCCCACCCCTCTAAAGCTAAACATTTGTCACATTTTGTCTTAATGTTATACAATTTACCCCACCTCTAAGCTAACATTACGTCCTAATAAGACGTATAATTCTACCCCCCCCCCCCACCTCTAAAGCTAACATTCACATCTACTGTTATGAGTAAATCACCCCCCCCCCCTCTAAAGCTAACATTTGTCCAGCTTAACTTGTTAAAGACGTATAATTCTACCCCCCCCACCTCTACACATTTTACATTTTCTAACTGTTAAGACGTTATTCGTACCACCACCTCTAGCTAAACATTTTCACTTTTGTCTTAACTTGTTAAAGACGTATAATTACCCATCCCCTCTAAAGCTAACGTTTGTCACATTTGTCTAACTGTTAAACGATATTCTCCCACCTCCCCCCTAAAGCTAACGTTGTCACATTTTTTCCTTAATTTTTAAAGAGTATTACCCACTCCCCTCTATCGTTTTTTAATGTTGTTTTAATCAGCAAAGATGATAAACGAGCTTTAAGAACAAAATGATGGCAGCTAATCATCCTCACCTGAAATCCACAGAAATTCGCTTTAGATAATCAAAACTATCAAGGAAATATCAACATGTACTAGTATGATGATGATCTTGAGATTGAGCCAGACAAGAAAGACGCTTATGTAGTCATCAAGTGAACTGCAATGACAACATGAGTCTGTACGAAAAAACTGCCTCTGGCGACCAGTATGAGCTCAATTTGTGTTTGTTTCTTCAGCTTCAATTGTGTTTATCATCCAGTTCGTGAAACAAACATAAATATATTATACATAATAAGAAACTGTAGATTACAAGGATTATTGTGAGTTTCATTATTTTACATTATTTTCATTCAGATCAGAATTACAAACAATTTAAGTAATTTTAATGTCACCAGAATGTTCCTGAAAGGGATTCTAACCCTATAATAACATCTTGTCGGTCAGTTACTATTAATCCACGCAAAATATCGTGTAACAAGTAAAGAAACGGCACAAAAGTTTCTGTAAACATACTTTTCAATAAGCAAATCGATTATTCTGAGCAGAAATCGATTGACAAACAGGCGATACAAAACACGGCTCATTTTGACCTTGGCAGACATTGCTGAACACAGCTTGCCCATGGTGTTGAGTGCCAAAAATCTCTGTGACGTCTGTTACTCTTGACTATTTGCCAACCATTTATTATAATGTCGAATTTACTTATGCAAAAAAGAAGAATATATTCTTGAATTTATGTATTGAAATCCGTCTGTACACACTCAGAATTTGAATCTGTTGTTTTGTTTGTTTGTTTGTTTCCCTGAGAAATGGCGAATACTTTTGGTGGTTGTCACAACTGAAATTTAATTTGATGCAAGCTCGATACAAAATTATTCAAGGGCATCTATATTTTGAATAAAACATTACAAAATTACTTATCATCATACTGTTAAATTTCCATGTATCGTTTTATTCTTTAAGGCTATAAATCTCAATGATCGAAACTGCTTCCCAAGTGAGAATCTGAACAGTACCACACGACCAAAGGATGAAATGTGTTGATTTAAATGGAAACAGGGGGCATTTCAGATAGGTAACATTAGAGAAAAGTTTTTCCTCAACAACTTTGGCAGTGCATGTATTACTCATTGAAAGTCTTTGGGCCCTTTTTTGATTTTTGTTATTATTTCAAATCTAATTTAGATATGTTCCAAGGGTCAAAGTTATCACAGAAAATGGCGTCTATTTCAGCCTTACTTCCGGTCACCGTTTATTTCAGCATGTGGCTACACTAGTATAATGTTAAGATATATTAGTGTCTTAGTGTCTTCTTTCTGATTGTTATGTCTTAGACGAGAACAATGCGTTTTTTTTATATATATATATTTCTCATATCACTTGAAGTCAATATTCAGTACATAAAAGTTATCAAAATGGTGAGCTCTAAGTATGCATACAACCAAAGAACAGTTACTTACAAATTGTCATTTGTTTATTATGCCTGTAAGGGAGGATGAATACTGGAAACTGTTATTTTCGTTAGCAAGAGAGAGCATATATGCAGATTCTATTATGCGCCTCTGCCTCAAGGCTCTATATGAACAAAAGAAGTCAAGTGGGATTTCTCGGCTGTTTATGGTTTGAACTTGACTAAATTCGGGACTCAAGTCTGACTTTACAAAATGAGCAAACTTAGATAACTCGATCTTTTTGTTTTTTGTTTTTGTTTTTGCTGGGGAGTGGGGGGTGGGGATGGGGGCAGAATGAGTACATTACTTGCACGGAAACAAAACCACGCTTACACACACATACACAGAAAATATTTCTGCACAGATCTATATGTAATCAGATGTAAGTTTTCAAAATTTTAAAATCTACATCATCTGTCTGTGTTCACACACAACCACAGACACACACACACATATACACACATTTTTGTTTTGTTTTGTTTTGTTAGCGTCACCAGAATGTTCAGAAACAGAGCTGCTGTATAAATAGTCATAGACAGGTATCCCACATACTTAAGACAGTCCCTAATCGTTATCACGCTGGGGCGTTAATACCACTGAAGAAGAAAAACAACAACAACAACAACAACAACAAAAAACACGTCACAGTCCCTAATCGTTATCACGCTGGGACGTTATTACCACTGAAGAAGAAGAAGAAAAAGAAGGAAAAAAGCCCACATGAATCCATTTCCGCTAGGGGCGACTACTGATACTGCACGTGGGTCTACACCGGGGTCATTGCATTTGCTTTTCATTTGATCAAGACTTTCATAGAGTGAGATACCAAGATCTGCCCTCATCAAAATGGCTCAAGTACCCCAGCTTACCCCAGAACAAACAAAATTTGTTAATGAACTGGAGATGGACATGATGGCAGACATGTTTAACAAGTAAGTTGGAAGTTATTGATCGTCAGCTCAACTCGGTGAAACTGACTTAAGTCACAGTGAATGACTTTTGAGTTCGACCTTCGTGAATCAGCGAATATTACTCCAGCATGTAAAGTTAGCTTTGACAGATAATTGATAATGTTGTTAAATTCAATTCGTACAAATTTTGTGTAATAGTACTGCTACATCAGTTCAGTAGCCTACATCACTACGGTACATGAACAACTTTGTAGTTTTTGGTGGCCGGTTCAAAAGTTCTATGATACAAACAAAGAACAAGAAATAACGCTTTGTCGATGTAGTCTTTTTTCTGTTGCTGCTTTTCTAAGGCGATGGGGAGCGGGGTTTTTATTCTCAGTGTGTCTCCAAGATTTAGACAAGTCTTGTTCATAATGAGACCTACCGTTTTGGTGAATAAGACGACAGTTTTTGAAATAAAAACCAAAACTTCAGTGTTAAGTTTTCTGATTGTCCAGAGCGTGGCAAGGCATTGAGTGCTCTGGGTCCCATCTGCACCCTCGTGGTGTTTCTTCTTAACAAAAATTCAGTGTTAAAGTATTCTGATTTTTAACTAACTTTGTGGGTATGTCTCTATCTGACCTGGTCTTGCTACTGGCCCTACTGCTCAGTTGGCTCCATGAATAATCATGACTTTGTGTGAATAATCATGACTTCCTCAAGTTACTGGCTTTAGTCCTTTAGAAGGTCAGGATTAGGTACCCTGCTGCTGGAGGCAGAGACTGAAGTTGTGGGAGCAAGAAGCAAAGGTCACTTTGCAGTATACATCATTACATGTATGCAAGATATAGTACACTGCATGCTGCTGTCAAGACAGCTCCCATTTGAACGGCAGTGAATTGAACCTATAAAAAAATTTACAAGGGGGAGGGGGGGGGGGGTTCCTTTCGACATGACTGCTTGCAATGTGCACACTGTTCAGCCATTTCATCATCCAGTCATTATATTATGCTCCCCTCAACCATATAAAGAGAGGTCTGAGACTTTTGGGGTTAGAGATGAGAATTCCCTTTTGCTGTGACTCTTGAATAATGTCATAAAACAAATTCTGCTTATCGTACATGTGAGGAGTAAAAAAAAAAAAAAAGGTAAGGATTATCCCATACTCTTAAAGTTTGTGGAGATTTTTTGTTTGTTTGGAGTTTGTCCATAAGGGATTTTTTACGCTTGTACAATTCCATAGTTATTCTACCCACATCTACCAACAGTTATTTGGCAGACTCCCTGAGCCTATGCAAAACTGTGGACGGCAAAGTCTTGAAATGGGGAGGGGGAGATCCATGAGATGATGTATGGATTATTAAGCAGACTGATGAGCAGTGAACAGGCCAGTTTTTAGTTAAATTCAGTGTTACAGGCTGAGATTGAACTCATGATATCAGATCAAAGAGGAGTGAGGTGATACTGATAGAAACCTCAACTTTTCTCAGCGCCAGCATTATGCAGGCAATGACCACTTCCTTTCCCTCACTGTTTTACCATCCTTTAAGCTGAACAGAACCAGGTGCCCATGTACAGTTGGTAGTCTGGAGGTCTTGTGCACAAGTTTATCTTGAGTCATGGTTGAACTCTAGCGGTCATAGTGGAAGGCAGGAGCTTGACCTGTAGGCCAACCGTGCAGCATGCCTCTGTTAGCTGTCCACAATTTGTCTGATGCTGATAATTCATTGTAAACTTTGATCCTGTCTTATGAGCGGTAAAAATGATTATATTTTCTTTCTTTCTTCATCTTTTGTTGAAACAAAAACCATACAAATGGAGACAACTAGAGGCAGACACTGAGACAGACATAAAAATCATACATGACGTTCATTTCAACAGATTTCCGTTCCCGTCTCAGCATGCCACATTATGCACACAAACATTAGATGACCTGCAACAAATACAAATCAAACGCATTAATCAACAAATGCAACATCAGGGCATCATTCAACTTTTGACTGACAAAAATATCCAAAATTAAAAGTTAAAAAAAACAACAACAGAAATTCAAACCTCTCAGCACCTTACTGAAAGAGATAGGCGTTCTGAATGTTCGTGGATCCGTAAAAAGACATTTTATAACATCGTCAGATCTGGTGCTTACCACTCCTTTGTGTGGAAACAGTTTGTGAATTTATGACTTTCTGTACATGAGGCATGTGATACACAGCTTTTAAAACCTAGATATCTCTTGAATGGATTAATATGGTTTGTGAAAACAGTACTCATAAAATTGTATTGAATTCTGCATGAGCCATAATCAATCTAACAATAGCATGTTATCGGATCTGAAGTTAGTAACAAAAACCATCAGATGCAAATATTGCAATTATTTAGAACTGGTAACATTACAGCTGTAGCATTGAATTAATAAAAAACAACAACAACAACATTTTTCAGAATGTATTGTTATACATATGCCAGAAAACTAATCTTGATGTGTTTGTACTTTTCTTTATTGTTATTGATTCCAAAAATAGGTATACCAGAGTTTGAAGTTATATTCTATTTCTTTGCATATTTCCATTTATTCAGAGATGTTGAGTGTTCCATTCATGATTTATTCAGATATCATCATGGAAAATCTTTTTAATAAAATGGGACCATGGCGTTCAGTGTGCTTGTCTCATATCTGTTTGATACATTGTCTGATTGTTTGTGTGACCAGAACTGGCAGAAGTCTAGCACTGTACTAGCACTTTACATCATTTGTATACTGACACGATATCATCCTAGTTCAGCTAGTATTAACAGATTCATATCTTTTTAAAAAAAAAATTTACTCTGAGTCTGATTAATTGCTTGTAGACTTTTGTACGCTTTTAGTTTTATTCATGGGGTAACATTTGTGATAGACACAGTGGCAGACAGACATAGTGGCATGAATATGGAATACTGTGTATTGTCTTTGGGGATCTTCTGCAAAGGACTTGGGTCACATATAAATTTACATTTTCATTGCCATAAGTTGATACAGGAGTGATGATTGTGTCATAATATACATAATTCTATTTAGTCTCAATTCTGATGCTTCTTCTTTTCAGAGCTTTCTTGGCTTGTTGTGCTTTCATTAACCCTTTGACTCCCGCAACATAACCACCAACTGCAAAAACTTTACCCTTTGACTCCCTAACTATCCACCACCTACCTGCATGGAGCTGGTGGACAGGGTGAAGGAATCAAAGGGTTAAAGGATTTACTTTGCTCGCGTAGTTGACAATGCAGGATACTGGTAGACGGGGTGTGAGAGTCAAAGGGTTAACCAGTAGAAATGAAGAGGCATACACTAATACAGGAACTTCATAGTTTCTGGATAGAAAAAAACTAGTCTTGTTGTTTAGTTTATTTAGGTTTTGTTTGGGATCTTGTGGTGTTTTGTTATGTTTTTGGATTGTCTGTTTAACATTTTTGGAACAATGTTTGATCAGGTGCATACTTACATGTAAACCTTTTGACCCACACTGTGCAACTGTTATATTGCTGCATAGTCTGCATAGTCCATCTTCAGTGAGTGTGGTGCTGGGAACTTTTGTACTTCCTTAAGCCACTGAACAGGACATATCTCACAGAATCTTGACATGTATAATTATTGATGTTCTGCATGTGTATACTCCAGAAGGGGATTCAGACACTATATCAGTATATGTACATTTGATCTCAGAGATTAGATAGATCTTCATCCTGTACCCAAAAGGAAAACTTAGGCAGGTTTGAGCTCAGACTTTTTTATAGTGTGATAGCAAGTCTGATGTCTTAATTGTTTGGCTGTGGCATCTGTTTTGTATAGTGTGATAGCAAGTCTGATGTCTTAATTGTTTGGCTGTGGCATCTGTTTTGCTGACATTATACTCATTATTGGTAACTGTATCAGGTGATGTGACTTCCCCTCGATGTAACCATTTCTAGTAACAGGTGACATGACTTCCCCAAGATGTAACCATTTCTAGTAACAGGTGACATGACTTCCCCAAGATGTAACCATTTCTAGTGACAGGTGATGTGACTTCCCCAATATGTAACCATTTCTAGTAACAGGTGACATAACTTCCCCAAGATGTAACCATTTCTAGTAACAGGTGACATGACTTCCCAAGATGTAACCATTTCTATGACAGGTGACGTGACTTCCCCAAGATGTAACTATTTCTAGTAACAGGTGACATGACTTCCCCAAGACGTAACCATTTCTAGTAACAGGTGACATGACTTCCCAAGATGTAACCATTTCTAGTGACAGATGACATGACTTCACCGCTGTGTGGGTGCCGGGGGCTCTTTCAGTATAAATAGTATCCCCACCATCTGGAAATTCTGTGCTGGAAATTTCTTCTTTTCTTTCACTCTCTTTGTTTCTTTCTTCCTTCTTTACTTTGTCATTTCTTTCTGTCATTTTCTGTCTTGCTGGTCCATTCACCTGTACATGTTTGATAAAGTCTTAATACTTTCTTTTAGGATTGATAATTGGGTACATGCATTAAGTGCATTTTTTGGCGCTAGGGAAATGAGATATGCATAAGCAAGTTTAGGTAATTTAGGCCCATCTTTAATATGTTTTAATGTCCTTAGTTATGTCTCAATTTATATTCAAGTAAGTTTTTTAAATCCCCTGGGCGATAAATTGGACGGAGTGATAAATGCACGGGCATCTTCTTAGATTATATGCGCAATACATTGATGTGTGTACTTAATTGTCTTTTCCTTTTTTTTCCCTGTTGAAGTATTGTATATGTTTTGAAACGATTATAACCCTGAGTTGGCTCTGTGCATTTGGCTGCGCTTTAAACAAAAATAACAATAACAATGACCTGGCTTCCCCAAGCTGTAACCATTTCTGTATCTTGTTCACAGAATGTCCAGCGCCTGCCAGAAGAAGTGTATACCTCCCAAGTACCGCGAGTCGGAACTGACCAAGGGGGAGGCCGTGTGTCTGGACCGTTGTGTTGCCAAGTACCTGGAGGTCCACGACCGCATCGGCAAGAAGCTGACTCAGATCTCCATGGCTGACGAAGACATACAGAAAAAGATGCAAGCACAGCTTCAAGATAAATAGTTTCTCAAGAGTATATCTGCATTCGTTTTGTGTTGTAAACTGAAAACTCGGGGAGATGTCAAATTAGATGGAAGGTGAATATGGGCAACAATTTAATTGAAGAGTTTGGTTGTGACTGAATGTTAGAATCTTATGGTATGAAAGGAAAGGGAGAGTGCAGCATCACTCGCTCTGACTCTAAATCAGTAAATGGTTGTTGGTTTGAAGTGAACTGAGTGTGTTATTGATTTGAACTGAACTGAGTGTGTCATTGAAGGAACAGTCAGTGACTTGTATGTTTCTGAGCTTAATTTTAGCTTGTAGGTGAGAGTGTGTGTGTCTGTGATGTTGGTTTTGGTGTGCAGGAGTGTGTGGATTGCAGGTTACATGTGTTTACTTGCATGCATGCTTGTGTCGGTGAACGCTGTATGGGTGGAGACTGTAGGTCACTAGGTGACAGACAAGTTTACGTGAAGTGTATGCGCGTATGAAGGTATGTTCCTGCATCTTCCCCCATCCCGTGTGTAAGTGCTGTGAACAAGTGGTTTGGCAATACAGAGGTTTTGACACCTGTGGGTATGACAGAAATAATGTGTCCGCGGTTTACTGTGTCTTGCTGTTGATCAGAAGACTGTTTCATTTCACACTCAAAATGTGTGTGGGTGTGTGTGGTGCGCGTGCGTGCGTGCGTGTGCTCTTGCTGTACCACAGTTTTACTACATACATGTACCACTATGCTTGCTTTGTCATAGATCTGTGTGTTTATTTGCTATGTACTCATAAATTCCATTCAAGTCACTAATGTTTTCCAGTTTCACACATTGATATTCATCACTGGTTTTCATTATTGTTAATATATATGTACATATATGTACACACATAGATAAATACACTCTTCTCCACATGTCTTCACCAGCACAAAAATGAAAGTATCATGTTAAATTGCTGAGTATAAGTGGTCATGCCGTACAAACTTACCATCTTTTCACGTAGAATACAGTGAGTGGTCATACTTGAAGTCAGCAGGCCACACATTGTGATGATGATGATGACGACAATGATGATGGTGATGATGATGACTTTTCCTATTGGTCTAATGGATCAGTAGGCATGCTGGTTCAATATCACCTGGCATGGGTCTTCATGTGGGATGTTAGACTGATGCTGAGGGCACATGTTCCTCTGTAGTTACTGCCTGGGAAGGAGTTTTGGGGCCCTGGCTTTCTGCTTCTGCTGTTGGTCCCTCTTCTGTTGAATAGCAGCTGTTGTGATGTGTTCAGATGTGATTGTGACTTGCAAGCACCATGGTGGCTAGCGTGACTGTATTACAGGCAATCCACGATGTCTTTTCCAGGGCACACAGTATATGAAACTTAACACAGGGACTGGTGTTGTCAAATCTGTGGATGTAGCAATAGTATCTCTGTAGGCCTACAGTATGAGTTTGTGTTGCCAAGCCAGTGTTTTAGTTGTAGGCTAGAGGCAGTGGTAATGTCAGCATTTATACACATTCATGTTACAGCTAGATGAGACAACATGCATTAGTTGTTGTCATTAAGAAATGCCTTAGTCAATCATCATTAGCTTTCATTGATGAGTCTTTAGTTGTGCATATACTAATATCTGAGAACCCCCTCCATAGGGATGTCAGGGGCTGTTTCAGTATAAATAGTATCCCCACCTTCTGGAAATTCTGTGCTAGAAATTTCCTCTTTTCTGTCACTCTCTTTGTTTCTGTCTTGTTCCTTTGCTTTCTGTCATTTCTTCCTATCATTTTCTGCCTTGCTGGTCCATTCACCTGTATGTGTTCGATAAAGTCTTACATAGTTTCTCTTAGGATTGTTACTTGGATACATGTACTAACTGAATGTTTGCTCTAAGGAAACATGCGGAAGCAATTTTAGGTAGTTTAGGCCAGTTTTTAATGTGTTAGTGCACTTCATTTTCTTTTCTATTTTGTTGTAATGGTCAGTGATGTGTTGTGTATGTTTTGAGATGGTGATTGCCCTGGTTTGGGTGTGAAAGTTGGTTTGGCTTTTAAACAGTAATAATGTCTGTCTGTTAGTATGATAATTGGGTACATATGTATTACCAGTACCTGCATTTTTAGCTTTAAGGAAGTGTAAACTGTGTATTGGCAATTTTTGGTAGGCCTACTGTAAGTTAGTTTTATGTATGTGTTTATGTACTTTATGCAGTTTGTTGTTGTTGTTGTTAATCTGTCTGGTCATACAATAGGAAGATATTCTTAGCTTAGTGACCTAAATGCAGTGATTATGTGTACTTCAGTTTCTTTGCCAGGTTCTCTTTTTTCAGGATCATTGATGTGCTTAGATTAGATGTCAGTGGGTGTACATTTCTTTTTCTTTTTTGTAATGGTTCAGTCCTGATATGGCTTCTTGAAGTCTGCTGGTCTTTACACACTGATAATAATAATATCATCTGTAAGATATCTGTTTGTGTTATCAACACATTTTTTTTTAGTTGTAGGCTACATGTACTGTTGATATTGGAAATCAAAACCATTCATGTTGTTTTGTTATATTAGATACGCATTTTTCATTCAGATTTCAAATATCTTCACATTAAAATGTTCCCATTAGGTGATAAATGCTCGAGTAAAACTCTGGAAACACAATCACTTTGTTGTTCTTTGACCTGATTTTTGTTGTGGCGTGCTGAGTGGAAGTGATGATTTTCTGTCCATGAAGTCTCATTTTGTTGTTGTTGTTGGGTGTGTTTTTGTTTTGTTTTTTGTTTTGTTTTGTTTTTGTTTTCTTGTTGTTGTTTCTTTTGCTGACCCATCCTCAGCATCACTTTAGTGGTGTTGGTCGCAAGCCCCTCATTGTGATTGTATCACCAACCCAAGTCCATGTGGCTGTACCACCAACCCAAGTCCATGTGGCTGTATCACCAACCCAAGTCCATCTGGCTGTATCACCAACCCAAGTCCATGTGGCTGTACCACCAACCCAAGTCCATGTGGCTGTATCACCAACCCAAGTCCATGTGGCTGTATCACCAACCCAAGTCCATCTGGCTGTATCACCATCCCAAGTCCATCTGGCTGTATCACCAACCCAAGTCCATCTGGCTGTACCACCAACCCAAGTCCAAACCCAAGTCCATCTGGCTGTACCACCAACCCAAGTCCATGTGGCTGTATCACCAACCCAAGTCCATCTGGCTGTATCAACCCTAGTCCATGTGGCTGTATCACCAACCCAAGTCCATCTGGCTGTACCACCAACCCAAGTCCATCTGGTTGTACCACCAACCCACGTCCATCTGACTGAAGTCCCAAAGCCGGACAGCCCAGAATAGCCAAGCTGCCTTGGGGCTACTCAACGCAGGAGACTGCACTGCTCGTGGGTTTCATTGGTGGATTTGAACAGTGTCTGTACTCAGGACACTGCTGACTAAGCCCTTAGTAGTAATAGTAAAAACCAACAGACTGAGTGAGGACACTCTAAGCCTAACTAACAACAGTAACAGTAAAATCCAATGTACCGGTATTCAGGACACTGCTCACGAAGTCTTCAGTAACGACAATACTCACTCATTCACAGAGTCACACTGAGTGAGCAACCCCTCCTCCCTCATTGGGTTTTTCTTTTTTTTTGTGATTCACTTTTTAAAAAGAAATAGTATTGTTTGCTGCTGCTGTCATTGTCTTGTCTTTCTCCTATTATTGCTGTATGTATATTGAACTTTTAATGACACATACTGTAGGGTGAATTATGTGTGCCGTTATTCTCTGACTACTAACTATTTCAACCTTACAGAAATAACAGCTGACCTGCTGGCATAGTCAAGAAGTCTAACCAGGTCACCACCCACAGTGTCATAGCAGGCTTTTGCCCTCACATGCGAATGTCTACTTCCTCTCTTTTCTTCAGCGGCCATGTCTGTTCCAGCAACACTCAATTCTGGCAGCACAGCATTCTTTCAGTTTTGTCTCCAATCTATTACTGTTTATTCTCATCACCATCACAGTTAACCCTTTGATTCCTGCACCCTGTTCACCAACATCCTGCATTGTCAACTACGCTAGCAAAGCAAAAACTTAACTCTTTGATTCCCTCAACCTATCTACCAGCTTCTTGCAGGAAGCTGGTGGATAGGGTAAGGGAGTCAAAGGGTAAAGTTCTTGCAATTGGTAGATAGGGTGCAGGAGTCAAAGGGTTAATGTCTTCCTCCAAGGAGAAAGTGTAGACAGACAGATTAGACGGGAAGGCCTGTTTGAAATAAGTTGATCTGTCTCTAATTCATAGTGTTGTCATTGCCCTGTTGATCGAACTTTCCAGTTCACAAACATTTAGTTCACAGATCCCTCTGTCGACTTTCCTTTTGTTTTTTGCTTTCTGCTCTTCTCCCCTCGGCTGTTGACCCCTCCTAACATTGCCAATCTCATGTGATTTAGCGATGGAGTCGGATCACTCAGGACCAGTCAAAAGCCTGGACAAGGAGAGATTACGTAGGGTGTAGTGGCGCTGGACAGATCACGGCTATCTTTCCACACCTGTTGTCTTAGGAAGTTCATGGCTATCTTTCCACACCTGTTGTCTTAGGAAGTTCATGGCTATCTTTCCACACCTGTTGTCTTAGGAAGATCACGGCTATCTTTCCACACCTGTTGTCTTAGGAAGTTCATGGCTATCTTTCCACACCTGTTGTCTTAGGAAGTTCATGGCTATCTTTCCACACCTGTTGTCTTAGGAAGTTCATGGCTATCTTTCCACACCTGTTGTCTTAGGAAGTTCATGGCTATCTTTCCACACCTCTTGTCTTAGGAAGTTCATGGCTATCTTTCCACACCTCTTGTCTTAGGAAGTTCATGACTATCTTTCCAGACCTGTTGTCTTAGGAAGTTCATGGCTATCTTTCCACACCTCTTGTCTTAGGAAGTTCATGGCTATCTTTCCACACCTCTTGTCTTAGGAAGTTCATGGCTATCTTTCCACACCTGTTGTCTTAGGAAGTTCGTGGCTATCTTTCCACACCTGTTGTCTTAGGAAGTTCATGGCTATCTTTCCACACCTCTTGTCTTAGGAAGTTCATGGCTATCTTTCCACACCTCTTGTCTTAGGAAGTTCATGGCTATCTTTCCACACCTGTTGTCTTAGGAAGTTCGTGGCTATCTTTCCACACCTCTTGTCTTAGGAAGTTCATGGCTATCTTTCCACACCTCTTGTCTTAGGAAGTTCATGGCTATCTTTCCACACCTCTTGTCTTAGGAAGTTCATGGCTATCTTTCCACACCTGTTGTCTTAGGAAGTTCATGGCTATCTTTCCATACCTCTTGTCTTAGGAAGTTCATGGCTATCTTTCCACATCTCTTGTCTTAGGAAGTTCATGGCTATCTTTCCACACCTGTTGTCTTAGGAAGTTCATGGCTATCTTTCCACACCTGTTGTCTTAGGAAGTTCATGGCTATCTTTCCACACCTGTTGTCTTAGGAAGTTCATGGCTATCTTTCCGGACCTCTGAGGAAGTTCACGGCTATCTTTCCAGACCTGTTTGGAAGTTCATGTCTACCTTTCTGGACCTCTTAGGAAGTTCATGGTCATCTTTCCAGACCTCTTAAGAAGTCATTATCTTTCCAGAAGTCCACAGCTATCTTTCCAGACCTCTTAAGAAGTCCACAGCTATCTTTCCAGACCTCTTAAGAAGTCATTATCTTTCCAGACTTCTTAAGAAGTCCACAGCTATCTTTCCAGACCTCTTAAGAAGTCCACAACTATCTTTCCAGGCCTCTTAAGAATCCCAAAGTTATCTTTCCAGACCTCTTAATAAGTCCATAGCTATCTTTCCAACCTCGTAATAAGTCCGTAGCTATCTTTCCAGACCTCTTAATAAGTCCACAACTATCTTTCCAGGCCTCTTAAGAATCCCAAAGTTATCTTTCCAGAACTCTTAATAAGTCCATAGCTATCTTTCCAGACCTCTTAATAAGTCCATAGCTATCTTTCCAGACCTCTTAATAAGTCCGTAGCTATCTTTCCAGACATCTTAAGCAGACCATAGCTATCTTTCCAGACCTCTTAGGAAGTTCATGGTTTATCTTTCCAGACCTCTTAGGTGGTCCATAGCTGTCTTTCCAGATCTCATAGGAAGTTCATGATTATATTTCCAAACCTCTGAGGAAGTCCATAGCTGTCTTTCCAGACGTCTTAGGAAATTCATGGATATCTTTCTAGAATTACTGAAGTTTTTTCAAGGGAATTCACCGCGCTTGGACAGCTCCATATGCGCTCCACCGAAATCCGCCAGCAATTATCTGACAGATTTCCTGAGCCTGCACAAAACCCTATCCGCTGACAAGGTCTTGAAATGGGGAAAGGAGAGAAGCGACCTTGAAATGGGGAAAGGAGAGAAGCGACCTTGAAATGGGGAAAGGAGAGAAGCGACCTTGAAATGGGGAAAGGAGGGAAGCGACCTTGAAATGGGGAAAGGAGAGAAGCGACCTTGAAATGGGGAAAAGAGAGAGCGACCTTGAAATGGGGAAAGGAAGAAGCGACCTTGAAATGGGGAAAGGAGAGAAGCGACCTATCAAACACTAAGCTGACACCACCAGAATGATGGAAACATTAAGATGGGCAGTGCACAGATAAGTTTTAATGTTGCTGGCTGGGACTGAACTCAACATATCAGATATTCAGTCCTTGGCTCCACAAACTTGCCAGCACACCTCTTAAAGAAGTCCACAGCTATCTTTCCAAACCTCTTAGGAAGTTCATAGCTATCTTTCCAGACCAAAGGAAATTCATAGCTATCTTTCCAGACCAAAGGAAATTCATAGCTATCTTTCCAGACCAAAGGAAATTCATAGCTATCTTTCCAGACGATAGGAAATTCATAGCTATCTTTCCAGACGATAGGAAATTCATAGTTATCTTTCCAGACCAAAGGAAATTCATAGCTATCTTTCCAGACCAAAGGAAATTCATAGCTATCTTTCCAGACCAAAGGAAATTCATAGCTACCTTTCCAGACCAAAGAAAATTCATAGCTATCTTTCCAGACCAAAGGAAATTCATAGCTATCTTTCCAGACGATAGGAAATTCATAGCTATCTTTCCAGACGATAGTAAATTCATAGCTATCTTTCCAGACCAAAGGAAATTCATAGCTATCTTTCCAGACCAAAGGAAATTCATAGCTACCTTTCCAGACCAAAGGAAATTCATAGCTATCTTTCCAGACCAAAGGAAATTCATAGCTATCTTTCCAGACGATAGGAAATTCATAGCTATCTTTCCAGACGATAGGAAATTCATAGCTATCTTTCCAGACCAAAGGAAATTCATAGCTATCTTTCCAGACCAAAGGAAATTCATAGCTATCTTTCCAGACCAAAGGAAATTCATAGCTATCTTTCCAGACCTCTGAGGAAATTCATGGCTATCTTTTCAGATCTTGTAGGAAAACTGTAACTATCTTAGCAGACCTCTGAGGAAGTCCATACTATCCTTTTAGATCTCTTAGGAAGTCCACAGCTATCTTTCCAGATCTATGAGGAAATCCATAGCTATCTTTCCATAACTCGGAGGAAGTCCATGGCTATCTTTCCATACCTCTGAGGAGCTCCATAGCTATCTTTCCATACCTCTGAGGAGCTCCATAGCTATCTTTCCATACCTCTGAGGAGCTCCATAGCTATCTTTCCATACCTCTGAGGAACTCCATAGCTGTCTTTCTTTACCTCTGAGGAACTCCATAGCTATCTTTCCATACCTCTGAGGAACTCCATAGCTGTCTTTCTTTACCTCTGAGGAACTCCATAGCTATAGCTGTCTTTCCAGATCTATGAGGAACTCCATAGCTATCTTTCCAGATCTATGAGGAACTCCATAGCTATCTTTCCAGATCTATGAGGAACTCCATAGCTATCTTTCCAGATCTATGAGAAACTCCATAGCTATCTTTCCAGATCTATGAGGAACTCCATAGCTATCTTTCCTTACCTCTGAGAAAGTCCATAGCTATCTTTCCATACCTCTGAGGAACTCCATAGCTGTCTGTCCATACCTCTGAGGAACTCCATAGCTATCTTTCCATACCTCTCAGGAACTCCATAGCTATCTTTCCATACCTCTCAGGAACCCCATAGGTATCTTTACTATCTCTGTCTAAGTCCAGGGGCACTATACGCCCACTCCTTTAGTGAAAACATTGTCAGAAAATCTTTTCTAAGGGCTCGAGCACCCGACTTCAACTGAACCTACCAGGTAGGGCCTACACTGATCACAAACCTACCACGCGTCAGCCTGCCAAGGGAAGCAACCACATCCCGTGGCATCCCATTTACTCGATACACTTACTTCCCCTCCCCGATAGCTGTCTATCTCCCCAACCTGTTGACATAGCATCAGGAGCAGGCTGGTTTCCACAGCTTCCCGCAGCTGTTTGGCCTGTTGGTGGCTTTATAATAATAATAATTACAATATTTATATAGCGCAAAATCTTGATAAAAATCAAATCTAAGCGCTGAACAGACACACACGCACGCACGCACTCACATGCACGCACACACACACACACACATACACACACATGGCTATAAAAGAATAAAAGCAATGGAAAAATAGAGAGCATATTATATACAATTATATATTACAATGTGATTCCCCTCCGAGTGGAGACAGGCTGCAGAGGGGGTTGAGTGAGGTCAGGATTTTATGCAGAGGAGAAAAGGTGAGTTTTGAGAGCGGACTTGAAGGAGACAAAAGTAGGTTGCTGACGGACTGAGAGAGGAAGTTTGTTCCAGGAGAGTGGACCAGAAACAGAGAAGGCTCGTGGACCATATGTATTGAGCTTAGTGCGTGGAAAGCGAAAAGTCAGAGGATCGGAGGCAGAGCGGAGGGTACTGAGGGAACATAGATCTCAAGTAGGCTTGGTTTCCCACAAGGCCAGTTGTGTCTGCTTTATCCACAGGGGACCAGTCCTCTCAGTGCCGGGTCTACTCATGTTATGACGTGTTTCACAATTTAGATTTTTTTTCTCTCTCTCTCTCTCTTCTTTATCTGCTTATAGTTTGTGTGCAGAGTAGCAAGAACAAGCTGTACGACAGGCCCAGTGGGATCTAATGCTATTATCTTGGTGCGATATATTTGTGTGTAAAGTAGCAGGAACAAGCTGCACGACAGGCCCAGTGAGATCTAACCCTATTATCTTCGTGTGACAAAGTGGCCTGAAGTCTACAGACATTGTTTCAACTGGTGCCATAATAGTTTCAGTTTAGGTCTCTCATGACAATTTCTAACTGCACCCATTACTTAATGGTCGATGGGTCTGGATTCCTCTAGGTTAGAAATATTCACAGGAAATATTCAGGGAAATGATCTCCCCTGGCCCGTGAGTAATCCCCAGATCGGCCAGGAGGATCTTCATCTGCTCTTTGAACATGTCCAGGACAAGACCCTCACACACTGGAAGGAATCTGCCCGACGGGCCTGGAGGCAGCCTCAGTGGTGAACTCTTACTTCCCTCAGAAACTTCCCTTCACAACATGTCCTGAAGACCCCCAGACACCAGGCCAGAGGGTCCTTCAATCCCTGACTCACAGGGTCCATATGCTCTAAACTCCAGTGCCTCAGACACACAACCTTCGCTTAAAACGCCCTCAAAATGGGTGTGGATATCACAACTCACCAACAATAGCAAACTGGCAGTCCAAGCTGGCTTGCTCCTAATGACTGGCTTCTGATCTGCAAGCTCCTTGAGGGAGTCAAAGGGTTAAGTTTTTGCAGCTGGTGGGTAGGGTGCGAGAGTCAAAGAATTAAGACATCTGTCAATAAAAAAAAAAAAGTGATTTGGCATTGAGGCAACCAACCACATTTGAGGTATGGGTTCAAGCCTAGACAGACGAAAAGACACAGACGACAATAACACACACACACACACACACACACACACACACACACACACAAAGGGAGAGGGGTGAATAGAAAAGAAAAAGGAAACAGAAGGAAGGCAGTCAGTCTTTCAGAGGTTCTTTCTGCAACTGTTGTATCCCGCTGAAAACCCGTCACCACACTCTTACAAAAAGAAATAATCCTACGGTATGGGCATGCTGTTATGTGTGATGTGTGCTGCTTATATAGCCTACATCGCCCAGTCTCTCATTTAGTTTGGTCTATCCATGTTTTTCCCCTTCGTTTTATACTTGCCCAGCTCTTTCCCCTATTTCATCGTTCTTTTTCTTTTCTTCTCAAATGTTACGCTACTGATGCTAGTCAGTGGATTTCGCTTTCATTTACTGATTTCAGCTAGTTTCAATAAAATATTTGGCTTAACGGTAATTTTGAAGGTCATATTGACGTCATGTGTCCCGACTTTCGTTTTCCATCTTTGTTTATTTCACAGATGTTTATTTCACAGAGTAAATCCAAGTCATTCATCGCAGAATGATTTTTTTTTCTTCATGTTTCTTTTCGTCTGTTAACTGTATCTGTGTTTCATATAGTGAAATCTGATTTGAGAAGAGCATAAAGACCAAGCCACCATCGGAAACACGGCAGGGACATGACAGTGAAAACTTACCGTAACCCGGCTTGATGATACAGTACGTCATCCCGCTTCCCCTATTCTCCCCCTCCCCCCCATTTGTTTTCCCTGACCCAGTGCCGACAACCGAAAAACAGATCGCTACAGGAATAGCAGGCACACAGGAAAGATCGATACAGAAGAACAGGGGGGTTGCATGTGCCACAGCCAAAAACGCTTTTGCGTATCACGTGCCAATGTCGAGGCCATAATAAATGGTTTGCGTGTTTTCACGGAACCTTGGGACTGACCAGCATTTCAAATGGCGACGGAACGCGAACCGAGTGTGTGTGAAGTGCTTGCCGCTTCGTTTTTATCTCACCCGTGAGTACACAGACCTGTTCACATTTACGTTGTGTCAAGTTGTAGCTAATCCCCAGACGATTACCCGCACCACAGATAGAAGATCGCCGCGTTTGGGCGAAAATTTGAATGGCGAGAAGAAAGCGAAAATCAGCTGGCCTATGTTGTTGTTTCTCATATAGATATCGTATGGTCAGCACGAGGTCTGACAAGTGAAGTTGTCATGGAATGCATTATGATCGAGCTATCGATTGTGTGTGTAAGGTAATCGAACATTGAAGTGCTGTCGTCCAATATGTTACTTATACATGTAGTCTTACAGCGAAACAACAAGGCCTTACGGCTTACGACACAAATGTTTGGGTTTGTTCCAGTTGTCTGGGGTGAATGACTCGTGTCGTCTGCCACTGAGCGAGCAGGTCTAACCACAACGAGGCTTACTTATTTGATGACGATTTTCTGTCATGAGAAGTAGCGTTCCGTAGATCTAAGACACAATGGCGATATATAGATCTGTGTAGATCTAGTAAGTGAAAGGATAGGCTCACAAGATGATGACTCCTTACTGTTTTAGTTTCACAAAGTCCACGGAATCTGTACTTGGAAAGTTACATGTTTTTACGTCATCTGTCGCTTACCTTACGATATTTCTTGGTCAACAACGTCACATGGCTTATGTCATAATTCAGAGCTGAAGACCGACAACCTGGGTCAACTGGGCTTCACCGAGACGTGACTTTTTCTTGTAAAAACAAATAATTTGCTGTCGGGAAATCGTTGACCGACAATCACTGAAGATGTAGGCAGAGTTGACAAACAAGCAGAAAGCAGAGCATGGACTGTAGACAGACGTGACTGTGGCATCTGAAGACATGGACCTACAGGTAGCGGGATGGAAGCCTCTGGATCTGATCGTGGGTGGCATGTTGACAGCGGGAGTGGCCTTTGGAGTGTACAAGTTCGGTCGTCTGGGCAGGAGAGCTGCAGGAGCGGCAGCAGTGACAGAGCTGGATGGCAGCAATCTACAGGATTGCATTGCCCTGGCTGGACGACCCAGCGAACTAGAGGTGGCTGTTCTGCCACAGGTGGGTCACATTATGCACACACACGCACACATACACACACACACTCACACTCACACTCACCCCCCCCCCCCCCCTCATGGTCTTCGCTATTCGCAAAGGCCTTGCACACTTCAAAATCATCTTTCTTTCACACACAATCTGTGAGTCATTAAAAAAGTTTTTTTGTGATTGATAATAAAGAAAAAAAACCTGAACTTTATTTAGCTGGATCTAGGAATAATATATAAATAACATAAAAAATTTTTTTTCTCCACACTTCGATTATATTCCCTCACACCCCTTCCCCCAACAATTCTTTGTGTACCTGTCAGTTTGCCAGTAATTGTCTTGCACTTCTTGTGCCTGCATAAACCTTTACACTATTACAGCATTTCATGTGAAAATGAAAAGCTTAGGATACATATTCTAGCTCAAGGAAAATCAATGGCATATTTTTCAAATTCTATAGAGTAAGTCAAGTGTCAGGAGATGTACAGGAAAGTTTTGGATTTTTTTTCTTTTTCTTTTTTACTATTTAGATGCAGGCTACTTTTGTTTAAAATAAAAAATGGAAGAAAGAGAAAAATACTTGAACAGAAAAATGTGGATTGTTACTGACAAGTTATACAGACTCGGATTTTGATACTTAGAAAAATAAACAAAAGTACCTCAGTTTACAGCTTGATCAACTGATATGTAGACTGGACTTTACATGTGTGGCTGTTGTGAGCACATTCATGACTGTTGTGTTTGTCCTGGTATCTGACCATGGAGAACTCTTGGTTTATTGACATTCACCTGTCCAGAGTAATCAGAAACGGAAAGTCCTGCATGCCTCCCCTCCCACCCCCACCCCCCATTTTCCAGCACTGAGGGGCAAGGGCCTGTCTGGGTGTTCACAGGTAACTGGCTTTGCTTTGCTGTCAGCACTCTGTTCTTGGCATAGAAACCCTGTGAGCAACTGGCTGTGTGCAGGGGGCAAATGTTCAGTGCATCAAGATAACAAAGAATGTCCAAGTTTGGAGTTATCTGTAGATGATCTAAGACAACTGCCAAGTTTAAGCCATTAACTGTGCCATTCTAGTTTTGTTGCCTCTCTGTCGTCAACTTGCAAAGTTATATGATGCCTGCTCTTCAACACATTCATGTTGAATTTGTTGCCTACCTTCTTCAAACTTCCATTGTTGATATTTGTTGCCTGCCTTCATCAACATCATTCCATTGTTGACATTTGTTGCCTACCTTCATCAACATCATTCCATTGTTGACATTTGTTGCCTGCCTTCATCAACACATTCCATTGTTGACATTTGTTGCCTGCCTTCATCACACATTCCATTGTTGACATTTGTTGCCTGCCTTCATCACATCATTCCATTGTTGATATTTGTTGCCTGCCTTCATCAGCATCATTCCATTGTTGATATTTGTTGCCTGCCTTCATCAGCATCATTCCATTGTTGATATTTGTTGCCTGCCTTCATCAGCATCATTCCATTGTTGATATTTGTTGCCTGCCTTCATCAGCATCATTCCATTGTTATTTGTTACCTCTTTCATCAGCATCATTCCATTGTTGATATTTGTTGCCTCCCTTCATCAGCATCATTCCATTGTTGATATTTGTTGCCCCCCTACTTTCATCAGCATCATTCCATTGTTGAATTTGTTACCTGCTCTTCATCAGCATCATTCCATTGTTGATATTTGTTGCCTGCCTTCATCAGCATCATTCCATTGTTGATATTTGTTGCCTCCTTCATCAGCATCATTCCATTGTTGACATTTGTTGCCTACCTTCATCAGCATCATTCCATGGATGTGTTGATGGCTGTGCACGGTGGTTCAGAAGGGTTTCAAGCTGTATGTTGCCCTATGTTTCCTGTTCTTCAGCAGACAGTAGACAGACACATCCATCTGACCTCACATTCATTTAGACAGACACATCCATCTGACCTCACATTCATTTAGACAGATGCATCCATCTGACCTCATTCATTTAGACAGACACATCCATCTGACCTCACATTCATTTAGACAGACACATCCATCTGACCTTACATTCATTTAGACAGACACATCCATCTGACCTCACATTCATTTAGACAGACACATCCATCTGACCTCACATTCATTTTGCGATAAAGTTACCTTGGTTAAACAAATTAGCTTGTTTTTTGCTTTGAAAAAGTGAATGTAGACTGCCAGGCAGCAGCATCTGTTTTCTCTTTGGTGGCATTGTTTGCAATCGACCATCAGTGTTGGTTCTCGTGAAATGGAAGTCGCTTTCACAGAGCCTAAGTAACCACTGTTAGAACAAACGAAGCTGCACATGTACTGGCTTGAAATCATTTTCACAGTTTGTAAATCCATAAAAGCTGTTAACTGGATACTGATTTGTAATAAACTTGAATTGCCATGTTCAACTTGGCAAAAAATTTTGTTCCAATGAAGTACAAATTCCATGGAAAATGTTTCAGTCATTTTCAAACAGTTGGTCCAGCGTCTGATTTCTGACTCTCAGATTAAACCCTGCCATTGCAAATGGTTATATAAAAGAAAACAACCAGTAAATTCATTTGTGGCCTAGATCACGTAATTCTTTGTGATGATTAAATTGATGTGTTGTGTTTTCTGTGCATATTTCAGCCTGAGTGGCGGTGCCGGCAGTTAGCGGTCAGCCTAAAGCAGTCGATGCAGGCAGGGGGGTGTTCAGGCAGTCAGTGTGGGATGAGGGAGGGGCATCATGATGACTTCAAATTCAATCCACAGACAGACATTAAGACCCTCCAGACATTCTTCAGGCAACTGTGTGCCGAGACAAAGAGGGAGTTCCGCGACTTGTTTGGTAAGAAACATGTGAAGGTGATTGTGTGTGTGCATGCGCGCGTGTGTGGAGTGTGTGTGTGTGTGTGTGTGTTGTGGTGGTGTGTGGGTGTGTGTTGTGTGAGAGAGAGAGAGAGAGTGTGTGTGTGTGTGTGTGTGTGTGTGTGTGTGTAGAGAGAGAGGGAGAGGCCAAGTCGTGCTTGTGACGGTTGTCTTAACCACTTAACTATCAGACACGTGTTGTGTGTAGGAAAATTGTCAGCCTTATGAAATTCACCTTTGTTCCTTCGCCACCACATCCAGCTGCAACTCTTTTCAGTTGTCCGTGCTGTTGCCTTTAGAGCTCTGGTTCCCATCTTCCCACAAAGCTGCTTCATGAGGTGATAGGCTGATGCACCTACCAACCCTCTAGCTCCAACCTGTGATAGGCTGATGCACCTACCAACCCTCTAGCTCCAACCTGTGATAGGCTGGTGCACCTACCAACCCTCTAGCTCCAACCTGTGATAGGCTGGTGCACCTATCAACCCTCAAGCTCCAACCTGTGATAGGCTGATGCACCTACCAACCCTCTAGCTCCAACCTGTGATAGGCTGGTGCACCTACCAACCCTCTAGCTCCAACCTGTGATAGGCTGGTGCACCTACCAACCCTCTAGCTCCAACCTGTGATAGGCTGGTGCACCTACCAACCCTCTAGCTCCAACCTGTGATAGGCTGGTGCACCTACCAACCCTCTAGTTCCAACCTGTGATAGGCTGGTGCACCTACCAACCCTCTAGCTCCAACCTGTGATAGGCTGATGCACCTACCAACCCTCTAGCTCCAACCTGTGATAGGCTGGTGCACCTACCAACCCTCTAGCTCCAACCTGTGATAGGCTGGTGCACCTACCAACCCTCTAGCTCCAACTTGTTCTATGTTCGTCCATGTCAGGGGATAAAAGAGATGCCAAATTGATCAAATGTTCTAAACCTCTTTGTTCTTTTGTCAGCTTTTTGTGAAGAAATGTGAGCTGTCCACTTTTGTTATCAGATAGGAATGTCCTGGTGACGTTCATAGTGTATAAATTGTTTCAACCAGTGTATTAACCCTTGAACTCCTTGATCCTACACACGAGTGACCTACAGAAAGCTGGTGACCAGGTGAGGGAGTAAAAGGGTTGATGGTGTGGACACACATGTCACAGTCACACACACGTCACAATGATTGTCAGCTGTCACACATTGTTGTTATCATAAAATCATCTGTCACACATTGTCATTATTAATTATCAATTATCACACATCATTATAAAATGATCAATTGTCCACATCGTCATTATTATCAGTTGTCACACATCATCATTATCATCAAATGATCATCAGTTGTCCACATCATCATTATTACCAAATGATCATCAATTGCTGTATATCATCATTATTATCAATTGTCAGACATTATCATTATTATCAATTGTCATATTTCATCATTATTATCAATTGTCAGACATTATCATTATTATCGCACACCCTTAGGTAGTTGTGGTATGGACATGTATGTAACTGTCACATCACAGTTACTGTTAACTTCACACACATCACAGTTACTGTTAACTGTCACACATCACAGTTACTGTTAAACTGTACACACATCACAGTTACTGTTAACTGTCACACATCACAGTTACTGTTAACTGTCACACATCACAGTTACTGTTAACTGTCACACATCACAGTTACTGTTAACTGTCACACATCACAGTTACTGTTAACTGTCACACACATCACAGTTACTGTTAACTGTCACACATCACAGTTACTGTTAACTGTCACACACATCACAGTACTGTTAACTGTCACATCACAGTTACTGTTAACTGTCACACACATCACAGTTACTGTTAACTGTCACACATCACAGTTACTGTTAACTGTCACACATCACAGTTACTGTTAACTGTCACACATCACAGTTACTGTTAACTGTCACACATCACAGTTACTGTTAACTGTCACACATCACAGTTACTGTTAACTGTCACACACATCACAGTTACTGTTAACTGTCACACATCACAGTTACTGTTAACTGTCACACACATCACAGTTACTGTTAACTGTCACACATCACAGTTACTGTTAACTGTCACACATCACAGTTACTGTTAACTGTCACACACATCACAGTTACTGTTAACTGTCACACATCACAGTTACTGTTAACTGTCACACATCACAGTTACTGTTAACTGTCACACATCACAGTTACTGTTAACTGTCACACACATCACAGTTACTGTTAACTGTCACAACATCACAGTTACTGTTAACTGTCACACATCACAGTTACTGTTAACTGTCACACATCACAGTTACTGTTAACTGTCAACATCACAGTTACTGTTAACTGTCACACATCACAGTTACTGTTAACTGTCACACATCACAGTTACTGTTAACTGTCACACATCACAGTTACTGTTAACTGTCACACACATCACAGTTACTGTTAACTGTCACACATCACAGTTACTGTTAACTGTCACACATCACAGTTACTGTTAACTGTCACACACATCACAGTTACTGTTAACTGTCACACATCACAGTTACTGTTAACTGTCACACACATCACAGTTACTGTTAACTGTCACACATCACAGTTACTGTTAACTGTCACACCATCACAGTTACTGTTAACTGTCACACATCACAGTTACTGTTAACTGTCACACATCACAGTTACTGTTAACTGTCACACACATCACAGTTACTGTTAACTGTCACACATCACAGTTACTGTTAACTGTCACACACATCACAGTTACTGTTAACTGTCACACATCAGTTACTGTTAACTGTCACACACATCACAGTTACTGTTAACTGTCACACATCACAGTTACTGTTAACTGTCACACACTCACAGTTACTGTTAACTGTCACACATCACAGTTACTGTTAACTGTCACACACATCACAGTTACTGTTAACTGTCACACATCACAGTTACTGTTAACTGTCACACATCACAGTTACTGTTAACTGTCACACATCACAGTTATGTTAACTGTCACACATCACAGTTACTGTTAACTGTCACACATCACAGTTACTGTTGACTGTCACACATCACAGTTACTGTTAACTGTCACACATCACAGTTACTGTTAACTGTCACACATCACAGTTACTGTTAACTGTCACACATCACAGTTACTGTTACTGTCACACATCACAGTTACTGTTAACTGTCACACATCACAGTTACTGTTAACTGTCACACATCACAGTTACTGTTAACTGTCACACATCACAGTTACTGTTAACTGTCACACATCACAGTTACTGTTAACTGTCACACACATCACAGTTACTGTTAACTGTCACACATCACAGTTACTGTTAACTGTCACACATCATTATTATCAGTTGTCAAACGTCACAGTTACTGTTAACTGTCACACATCACAGTTACTGTTAACTTCACACATCACAGTTAGTTGACTGTCACACATCACAGTTATGTTAACTGTCACATCACAGTTACTGTTAACTGTCACCATCACAGTTACTGTTAACTGTCACACATCACAGTTACTGTTAACTGTCACACATCACAGTTACTGTTAACTGTCACACATCACAGTTACTGTTAACTGTCACACATCACAGTTACTGTTAACTGTCACACATCACAGTTACTGTTGACTGTCACACATCACAGTTACTGTTACTGTCACACATCACAGTTACTGTTAACTGTCACACATCACAGTTACTGTTAACTGTCACACATCACAGTTACTGTTGACTGTCACACATCACAGTTACTGTTAACTGTCACACATCACAGTTACTGTTAACTGTCACACATCACAGTTACTGTTACTGTCACACATCACAGTTACTGTTAACTGTCACACATCACAGTTACTGTTAACTTCACACATCACAGTTACTGTTAACTGTCACACATCACAGTTACTGTTAACTTCACACATCACAGTTACTGTTAACTGTCACACATCACAGTTACTGTTAACTGTCACACATCACATTTACTGTTAACTGTCACACATCACAGTTACTGTTAACTGTCCACATCACAGTTACTGTTAACTGTCACACATCACAGTTACTGTTAACTGTCACACATCACAGTTACTGTTAACTGTCACACATCACAGTTACTGTTGACTGTCACACATCACAGTTACTGTTAACTGTCACACATCACAGTTACTGTTAACTGTCACACATCACAGTTACTGTTAACTGTCACACATCACAGTTACTGTTAACTGTCACACATCACAGTTACTGTTAACTTCACACATCACAGTTACCGTTAACTGTCACACATCACAGTTACTGTTAACTTTACACATCACAGTTACTGTTAACTGTCACACACTCACAGTTACTGTTAACTGTCACACATCACATTTACTGTCAACTGTCACACATCACAGTTACTGTTAACTGTCACACATCACAGTTACTGTTAACTGTCACACATCACAATTACTGTTAACTGTCACACATCACAGTTACTGTTAACTGTCGCACACAGACATGGATCATATGGGGGCCTCCCCGGACCATTCACCTCCACGACGGCGCCACTTACGCCCTGACCCTTACTACAGCCCCCTGATGGTGGACAGGACCCCTCCGGAACTGACCAGACAACTGCAGTCCTACAGGAACACGCTGGACAAGTGGACCGCAGACAGTGAGGCCAAGGTGATGTATAGTGTGTACTGGGGGATTTTAGTTCACATGTACTGGGGGATTTTAGTTCACATGTACTGGGGGATTTTAGTTCACATGTACTGGGGGATTTTAGTTCACATGTACTCATCATCATCATCAGGTGCCCTGCCGCATGGCGTTGGCGACCATGAACTTCCAACCATCTCTATCACTCGTTGCACCCAACATCTCCCCCACCCTCTTCATCCCCAGCCACTCTGAAAGTCCGTCCAGCATTCTCTCCCTGGGTCTACCCGGTGCTCTCTTTCCCTCCAGCTTTCCCGTTGTGACCAGGTGCTCCAAATCCCCCTTCCTCATAAAATGGCCTATAAATGTTGCTTGTCTTTTCCTAATCTTCCTTATCAGTGATCGACTTGTGTCTGCCTCCATCAAGACTGTCTCGTTTGTTTTCTTTGCTGTCCATGGTACTCTCAACATTCTTTTGAGAAACCACATCTCGGCTGCCTCAATCCTGCTCTGGCTTTGCTTGCTGACTGTCCACGTCTCGCATCCGTACAACAGTATTGGTTCTATATAACACTCAAGGACTCTCTTTCTGATGTTAATTGATAGGCATTTGTTGGTAAGAATGCTTGTCATCTTCTTGAATGCTGTTTTGGCTTGGCCGATTCTGCCAGCTATTTCTGATGTACATCTGCCGTCTGATGAAATGACCGTTCCCAGGTATTTGAACTTATTAACCTGTGTCAAGGTTGTGCCATATGCTGTTATTTTGCATGAGGGGATTTCATGTTTTTTACTGATCACCATGACTTCAGTCTTCCTGCTGTTTAGTTCCAACCCCTTACCTTTGCTTTCTGTTTCTAGTATATTCACAAGGTTTTGTAGGTCTCTTTCATTTTCTGCAATTAGCACAGTGTCATCTGCGTACCGAATGTTGTTTATCATTTTCCCTCCAACCTTTAATCCAGGGTCTTTTCTAGGTTTCTCATGATGTTTTTGCTGTGTAGTGAAAACAGATCACATGTACTGGGGGATTTTAATTCGCATGTACCGGGGGATTTTAAGTCACATTCCCTTTTAACTCTTTCGTTACGAACTCCCGCTTTAGCGGAAGAGTAGTTTCTTACTGTAAGAACTGAATTTGTACATACGCTGTCTTTCCTTTCCTGAGAGTAAAACTGTGAAAAGAGGGTAGGCCTACTTATCTTACTGTTTCTCTACTCAATGTGGATGATTAACAAACATGACATGTGATATACCGTTGTGTACGGAACTGAAGTCGTAATAAAAATAGCATGCTTTAACAGACCTGCGTGCATGTGGTGTCGCACAGGGAGACAAAACGGTTGACACTATTGCATCACAAGATAAACAAAATGATGACATGGACAGAGACAGCAACATATACAGCCGAAATGGCATAACGCATGCTGGTACTTACAGATTCATCTTTCTGTCATGTCACTGTCTCATTGTGAACGAGGTATCCAGTCACACAACATGTCACTGTGTCATTATTGTCACCACATAATAGCATCAAAGCACGAGCCTGTTGTTCCAAATACAAAGTCTCTTTATAAACAGTTTTGCTGCAAAATTACGTTGTGACTAACATAAAACAAAAGACGGTATAGACTATAAATGCTACTCTAAGAGTTATTTACGTGTAGGGGCTGTTGGTGTCATTGTCACCAGATTGTCACAAACATAGGTGGTGGAACGTAATTCCCACTTGTCCACTCAAAGGTAGGGCGTCTGTGGTAGAAAAGTGGCAGATTCTCATCGTCTAAATCATCACTACTGTCATTTTCTTTATCTTGGTGAATTATTGCCTGAAAATTGGCCCTTCTTCTGTGAGTTGAACCAAATCAAAATCATCACCAAGATTATCGTATAATTCGTCGTCCGAAAACTGATCACGATCTTCCTCCTCCATTTTACAAAGTAAGAATGAGAGAGAACACATGGAACTTTGTGTGAAGTTTATGCCAGTAAAGATGGGGGAGGAGGTGGTGGAGGGAGCAGGAGCAGGGGGGGAGGGGGGTTGAGGAAAAGTGGACGTAGGGAGGGGCCGGGGGGGGGGGGGGACACCTGATGAGAAAAAGGGCAGAAGACACTGGCAGAATACATGTATATGTTAGATGGGCAGTCTGAGAGCCAGAGGGGGTGGGTGGGTGGGTGGTGGGTGGGTGGGTGGTTGTGAGGATTGGCACAGTAGTGAAGGAGATGAGGGGTGGGTGTGGGAAAATAATTCTGGAAGGGGGTGGGGAATACATGGAGGGGAGTGGGCACAGCTTGGGAGGTCCACATGCACTTTTGGCCAAAGGTAGAAAATTACTAATTTTCTGCTAAAATCCCACGACTTATGGAGCTGAGGTGTGTGTGTGTGTGTGTGTGTGTGTGTGTGTGTGTGTGTGTGTGTGGTGTGTGTGTGTGTGTGTGTTGTGTGTGTGTGTGTGTGTTTGTGCGCTCACCTGTGTGTGTGTAGTGCTTGCGCGCTCACTGTGTATGTGTGTGTGTGTGTTGTGTGTGTGTGTTTGTGTGTGTGTTTGTGTGTGTGTGTGTGAACACTTCTCTCTCTCTCTTGCTTGTTCTAAATCAACAGCGACTTTCCCAAGGGGATGGGAGACGATTGGTGTATGGAGAGGGGGTAGTCTTGGAGACTGGACTGAGTTATAATGACATTGACAACCACAGCAGAAAGCAGCTGTAGTAGGTCTGACAAACAGGAAACGGTACCTAAACAACAGCCTCACTGCTGTCCCATGGGAACGGAGGAAAATGTTTATTTTTTCATAAACATGCCTGGGTGTCTTAACTGACCACGCCGAGTAGAACAGGGAAACCCGCCGAAGGCAATCTGATCCAGGAATGCAGAGTATAAACACAAGGGTCGTGTCCGTTAACTGCATAGCCGTTACCCGAGGAAAGCGGGAAGCCAGTAGGAAGGATAGACGCACTGCCTCCCGCTAAACTCGCTGCCAGTAATGAAGGGTAGAGGATGGTTTTAGATTTTCAGCAATCAAAGAGTTAATATACATGCTTACCACACACCAAGGTAATGTATAGTATGTACTGGGGGACTTTAGTTCACATGTCCTGGGGGATTTTAAGTCACATGTACTGGGGGATTTTAAGTCGCATGTACCGGGGGATTTTAAATCACATTCCCTTTTAATATACATGCTTACCACACATCAAGATAATATAACGTCTGCAAGCGTTGGAGAAATCCGACTTGTGTTTTAAAAATTTGCAGGGCTTTCAGTATTTCCGTTAACCAAAACTAATAGCCAGAAATAGATTCTTTGGTCATTCCTAGCCTCATTTCAGGCCATGAGGTCACTGTACTACGCAGTTGGTGAGTGGACAGTGCAAAGTTCACGACCCACTATCTCCGCAGCGAAGCAGACAACGGAAAAGCAAATGGCTGAACAATACTCAACAACTCGGCGCTGTTCAACACGACCTCTTCCTTCAGTGCACGTGGAGTGTGTGCACATTGGATTTTATGAAATTTCATTCAAAATGTGACGTCACGTAGGAACTGATGTAGTGACCTGACTGTGTATTTTGTAAGACATTTTTTTCACATGAAAATGTCTCTCATTTTACTTGTACCATTACTCAGCAACCATGAGGGTTAGACAGTTGAAATTTCAGCATTTTGTACACCAATCTTTTAATATATGACCTGCCAAATTTCAAAACTCTGTTTTCATTTGTTTGAATGAAAATTTTTCTCATGACCTATACAAATGGTGGGTATCAGGGGAAAGGCAAGGGGCATAATCGTACATAGCGAGTGAGTTAATAAACATAAGTTACCACACATCAAGATAATGTATGTACCGGGGGATTTTAATTCACATTCCCTTTTAATATATATGCTTACCACACATCAAGGTAATGTGTAGTAAGTACCGGGGGATTTTAATTCACATGTACCGGGGGATTTTAAGCCACATTCCCTTTTAATATAGGCTACATGCTTACCACACATCAAGATAATATAATATACTGGAGGATTTTAAGTCACATTTCCTTTTAATAAACATAAGTTACCACACATCAAGGTAATGTATGTACCGGGGATTTTAATTCACATGTACCAGGGGATTTTAAGTCACATTTCCTTTTAATAAAAATGCTTACCACACACCAAGGTAATGTATAGTATGTACTGGGGGATTTTAATTCACATGTACTGGGGGATTTTAAGTCACATTTCCTTTTATTTTAATAAACATGGTTAACATACACCAAAGTAATGTATGTCCTGAGGACAGGGGTTAGCATGACAGCGGCACCTGGCAGTGTGCGTCTTTTCACCATTTCTTGACCACCCAGTCAAATAATTTGCAGATAGTGTGGTCTCTTTCATCTGCTGAGTTTACGCACTTGTAAGATTTGGTTAAGTTATGTGCCATTAAAATGTGTGTATGTATGTGGTAGTGAAGGTAAGGTAATCAGTGTATGTGATAGTGAGGCCAAGGTAATCCGTGTTTATGTCTGTGATACCATGATAATGCGTAATGTATGTACTGCTGTATCTTTTTTAGATGGAGAAGATGGAACAGCAGCGCATGTCGCTGTCCACAGAGCTGCATGTGACACGAGAGGCGCTGCAGACAGAACGCAGACACAGAGCAGAAGCGGAGCAGACGAGACAGAGGGCTGAGACACAACTGCAGGTTGGAGGCTGTGTTGTCTTGTGGCATATGTAGTACTTTTGTGTAACTGTAGGTGTGTAGTACTTTGTACAAATCCCAGTAGAGGTCTGTGTTGTCTTGTGGCATATGTAGTACTTTTATGTAACTGCAGGTGTGTAGTACTTTGTGCAAATCCCAGTAGAGGGCTTGTTGTCTTGTGGCATATGTAGTACTTTTGTGTAACTGTAGGTGTGTAGTACTTTGTGCAAATCCCAGTAGAGGGCTTGTTGTCTTGTGGCATATGTAGTACTTTTGTGTAACTACAGGTGTGTAGTACTTTGTGCAAATCCCAGTAGAGGTCTGTATTGTCTTGTGGCATATGTAATACTTTTGTGTAACTGTAGGTGTGTAGTACTTTGTACAAATCCCAGTAGAGGGCTGTGTTGTCTTGTGGCATGTATAGAATTAGTACTTGCCACAACAGTCTTCTGTGTGAAGTCAGGTTGCTGTCATTATCATCATCAGGTGCCCTGCCGCATGGCGTTGGCGATCATGGACTTCCATCTGTCTCTATCTCTCGTTGCCCCTAGCATCTCTCCCACCCCTCGTCCCCAGCCACTCTGCAAGTCCGTCCAGCATTTTCTCCCTGGGTCTACCCGGTGCTCTCTTTCCCTCCAGCTTTCCTGTAGTGACCAGGTGCTCCAAATTCCCCTTCCTCATAAAATGGCCTGTAAGTGTTGCCTGTCTTTTCCTAATCTTCCTTATGAGTGATCTACTTGTGTCTGCCTCCATCAAGACTGTCTCATTCCTGTAGTACAGGTTGCTGTACTATAGGAAAACAGTGCCATATTACACTGTCATGTATTCAGTAACAACACATACACAACACGCACACACGCTCGCAAGCTTCATCATGTGTGTCTTTTTCTTATTTGTTGACCCAAAATGGTTTTCCTAGATATCCCCTGTGGAGATGCCAAGGACTCTCTTTCAGTAGAAATAGTATCCCCACCTTCATGAAATTTCTGTGCTAGAAATTTCCTCTTTTCTGTCACTGTCCTTGTTTCTGCCCCGTTGTTGTTTACCTGAGTTGGTGCTTCTAGAGACAACCTTGCTGCTGTTGTTGTTTTTGATCATAATTGCTGTTCCTAGATAACTATGTAGAGACAACCCTGTTATTGTTTGTCTGTTTAACTTTAATGCGCTGTGTGAATGCTACAGATGTGATCTGTGTCAATAGTTCCACTCAAAAGACGTAATCAGAGCACTCTTTAGAGCTTTGAAAGGGGAGGGGGAGATGAAGAAGGAAAAGAGATGTAATCAGGCAAGATATATCTCAGAAATGAAAAAGGAAAAAAGATGTAATCAGGCAAGATATATCTCAGAGATTTAGAAGGAAAAAAGATGTAATCAGGCAAGATATATCTCAGAGATGAAGAAGGAAAAGAGATGTAATCAGGCAAGATATATCTCAGAGATGCAGAAGGAAAAGAGATGTAATCAGGCAAGATATATCTCAGAGATGAAGAAGGAAAAGATATGTAATCAGGCAAGATATATCTCAGAGATTTAGAAGGAAAAAATATGTAAGCAGGCAAGATATATCTCAGAGATGAAGAAGGAAAAGATATGTAATCAGGCAAGATATATCTCAGAGATTAGAAGGAAAAAAGATGTAATCAGGCAAGATATATCTCGGAGATGAAGAAGAAAAAAAAAATGTAATCAGGCAAGATATATCATAGAGATGCAGAAGGAAAAAAGATGTAATCAGGCAAGATATATCTCAGAGATGAAGAAGGAAAAGAGATGTAATCAGGCAAGATATATCTCAGAGATGCAGAAGGAAAAGAGATGTAATCAGGCAAGATATATCTCAGAGATGAAGAAGGAAAAAATATGTAATCAGGCAAGATATATCTCAGAGATGCAGAAGGAAAAGATATGTAATCAGGCAAGATATATCTCAGAGATGAAGAAGGAAAAGATATGTAATCAGGCAAGATATATCATAGAGATGCAGAAGGAAAAACTATGTAAGCAGACAAGAACAGAAGGAAAAAAGTGTGTAATCATACAAAACTATCGGAGAGGTGCAGAAGGCAAAAGGCGTATAAGCAGGCTGTGTGAGTGGACAGTAATGTGTTTGTTGTGGAGTGTTAGCAGTACACTGACCTATGGGCACAGGAGCTGGAGGAGAGACTGGAGAGGTGCACGGAGAGCCAGGGCCAGGCCTCACGCAGGGAGGAGGAGGTGCAGCGACTGGAGCAGCAGGTGCAGGAGATGGAGGAGCAGCTGGAGATGCTGTACCTGCACAACGTGGTGACCCCGCGCCAGGCCGTCCAGGACAACGTGGTGCAGCAACAGGAGCTGTCCCACAGCCTGCAGCAGGCCCAGTGTGACCTGCAGACACAGCAGTCAGACCTGCAGGACATGGAGAATGAGATCATCAACCTTAGCTCCCAGCTTAACAAGGTAACACACCACTGATGTCTTGTCCATGACCCTGATATCTGGACCTTCCCAACCAAAGGGAATAGATCAATTGGGAGAAAGGATGTTATATGGGGAAGGTATATGGAAATGTGCTGGTCATGATTGTATTTATTACATTTTTTGTAGACATATTCCCTTCTCCCATGGGGATTCCAGGGGCTCTTAGTATAAATAGTATCCCCACCATCTGGAAATTCTGTGCTACAAATTTCCTCTGTTCTGTCACTTTCTTTGTTTCTGTCTTGTTCCTTTGCTTTCTGTCATTTCGTCCTATCATTTTCTGCCTGTGCCATTCACCTGTATGTTTTATAAAACCTTACAGACTTTCTCATAGGATTGATAATGGTACATGCTTTGACTGCATGTTTGGCTGTAAGGAAGTGTGCTGTGCAGAAGCAGTTGTTGGTAATGTAGGCCATTTTTTAATGTATGCTTTAGTGTCTGTAATTATGTTCACATTTGTATTCAGCTTTGTGTTTTTAAATCCACTGGTGATAAATTGGACGGAATGGTCAGTGCCAGGACATATCCTTAGAGACTGTGTACGTCCATGCATTGATCATCATCATCATCAGGTGCCCTGCCGCATGGCGTTGGCAATCATGGACTTCCATCTGCCTCTATCTCTCGTTGCCCCTAGCATCTCCCCCACCCTCCTCGTCTTCAGCCACTCTTCAAGTCTGTCTAGCATTTTCTCCCAGGGTCTACCTGGTGCTCTCTTTCCCTCCAGCTTTCCTGTTGTGACCAGGTGTTCCAAATCCCCCTTCCTCATAAAATGGCCTATAAATGTTGCCTGTCTTTTCCTAATCTTCCTTATGAGTGATCTACTTGTGTCTGCCTCCATCAAGACTGTCTCGTTTGTTTTCTTTGCTGTCCATGGAACCCGCAACATTCTTCTTAGAAACCACGTCTCGGCTGCCTCAATCTTGTTCTGGCTTTGTTTGTTGACTGTCCATGCATTCATATGTGTGCTTAATTTCCTTTCCCAGCTTTTTCTGTTCTAACCAGATGTTCTGCATGTTTTGAAATTAATAGTTCTTCTTCATCATCATCATCACATCATGTGCCCTGCCGCATGCGTTGGCGACCATGGGCCTTCACATGAATCTATCCCTTGTCACCGCAAGTACATCTCCCGCCCTCTCTGTCCTCAGCCACCCTGCAAGTTCGTCCAATGTTTTCTCTCTGCATCTACCTGGTGTTCTCTTTCCCTCCAGCTTTCCTGTTGTGACCAGGTGCTCTAATTCCTCTTTCCTTATAAAATGTCCTGTAAATGTTGCTTGTCTTTTCCTAATCTTCTTTATTAATGAACTTCTTTTGTTTGTCTCCTTGAAGACTGTCTCGTTTATTTTCTTTGCTGTCCATGGAACTCTCAACATTCTTCTTAGAAATCACATTTCAGTTGCCTGAATTTTGTTCTGACTGTGTTGACTTGACATGGTTATAGCCCTGATATGCTTTGTGCAGTTGGGCTTTAACTCAATCCAGTCACAGTCTTCAGGGTCATTCTGCCCCCTCAATTCGGAGGATTTTTAGCACATTTTGAAAAAATATAGAAAAACAACCAAATACAGTAGACAAACAGAGTAAAGTGATACAGAAAGACCAGGATTAGATCTTTACAAATAATCTTACTTTATTTATGGTATTCCAGATGTTATATTATGTAATAAATTTTTTTTTTTTTATGGATATGAACACACACTGTGAAACAGTTTTAGATGAAGTCCAGAACATAATTTCTATGCCATGGATGTTTCAAATCACAAGATTACTGGTAGTTGTCACTTTTTGCATACAGTTGCTCCAAAGCACAAAATATTTACAGAATTGTGAGGTTCGACTTGCTTTCCTTGACACCATTTGCGAAATTCGCATGTCGCGGGTAGCGCTGAAAAAAGGCTACTGTTGTTTTTGTTTCACATTGCCACAAACGGTCTAAGGTAAAGAACTGCTGTAAACATACCCTAGTTTCGGTTCCCAGTGAGTTTTCCCTATAACTGACGCTTCTGACATAGAAAAAAAGTACGAATGTCTGCCGTCGATAAATCGACGTCGCGTATCCAAGCAATAAAAGGAAGTGACGGAGATTTTCTTCCGCAACGAAGCGATTGAGTTAAACAATAAGACATATTCTTATATAGGATGACCCCTGTATATCCAAATGGTCAATAAAGTAGCAGTTTTGTGCTGATATGTCCGTGTTGTGCTTGACGGCAAATGACGATAGTGTCCTGTTGTCCAGGTCCGGAAGGACAACCACCAGTTGGGGGAGGACAATGCCTTACTGGAGAAACAACTCCACGCTGCACACCAAGCAGCACGCCACCTGGTGGCGCTGCTGTATGAACGTTCCGCTGGCAAGGAGAACAACCACCCAGATCTGGACAGCCTGCTGAATGCTCCTGATAGTGATCTCCCTTTGGACAAAGTGCTTGAGTGTGTCACCGCTCTTCTGGTCCATTCATAATTGTGTGTGTGTTGTGTGTGTGTGTGTTCTGTTCATGTGTGTGTGTGCGGGTGTGTGTGTGTATATGTGTGTGTGTCTGTTCATGTCTGTGTGTGTCTGTTTATGTGTGTGTGTTTGTGTGTCTGTGTGTGCGTTTGTGTGTGTGTATGTGTATGTGAGTATAGTGTAAGTGAGGGTGTGTGAGAGAATATGCATATGTGTGAGTGTGTATGTGTGTGCAAGCGTGCAGGTTACATGAGTGTGTGTGTGTGTGTGTGTGGTTTTGTTTGTGTAAAAGTGTGTGTATGTGAGTGTTTGTGTGTGTGTGTCAGTAGGTGTGCTTGTGTGTGAGTGTTGTGTGCTATGAGTGTATGTATGAATGAATGAGAGACAGACAACACAACCATTTTGTGTATTTTGTGAACTGTCTGTGTACTGTGTGAACTGTTTGTGTACTGTGTGAACTGTTTGTGTACTGTGTGAACTGTCTGTGTACTGTGTGAACTGTCTGTGTACTGTGTGAACTGTGTACTGTGTGAACTGTTTGTGTACTGTGTGAACTGTCTGTGTACTGTGTGAACTGTCTGTGTACTGTGTGAACTGTTTGTGTACTGTGTGAACTGTGTACTGTGTGAACTGTTTGTGTATTTTGTGAACTGTTTGTGTACTGTGTGAACTGTTTGTGTACTGTGTGAACTGTGTACTGTGTGAATTGTTTGTGTACTGTGTGAACTGTTTGTGTACTGTGTGAACTGTGTACTGTGTGAACTGTTTGTGTACTGTGTGAACTGTTTGTGTACTGTGTGAACTGTTTGTGTACTGTGTGAACTGTGTACTGTGTGAACTGTCTGTGTACTGTGTGAATTGTTTGTGTACTATGTGAACTGTTTGTGTACTGTGTGAACTGTCTGTGTACTGTGTGAACTGTCTGTGTACTGTGTGAACTGTTTGTGTACTGTGTGAACTGTGTACTGTGTGAACTGTTTGTGTACTGTGTGAACTGTCTGTGTACTGTGTGAACTGTTTGTGTACTGTGTACTGTTTGAACTGTTTGTGTACTGTGTGAACTGTTTGTGTACTGTGTGAACTGTTTGTGTACTGTGTGAACTGTGTACTGTGTGAACTGTGTGTACTGTGTGAACTGTTTGTATACTGTGTGAACTGTTTGTGTACTGTGTGAACTGTCTGTGTACTGTGTGAACTGTCTGTGTACTGTGTGAACTGTGTACTGTGTGAACTGTTTGTGTACTGTGTGAACTGTTTGTGTACTGTGTGAACTGTGTACTGTGTGAACTGTTTGTGTACTGTGAACTGTGTACTGTGTGAACTGTGTACTGTGTGAACTGTTTGTGTACTGTGTGAACTGTGTACTGTGTGAACTGTTTGTGTACTGTGTGAACTGTTTGTGTACTGTGTGAACTGTTTGTGTACTGTGTGAACTGTTTATGTACTGTGTGAACTGTCTGTGTACTGTGTGAACTGTTTGTGTACTGTGTGAACTGTGTACTGTGTGAACTGTTTGTTGACTGTGTGAACTGTCTGTGTACTGTGTGAACTGTCTGTGTACTGTGTGAACTGTCTGTGTACTGTGTGAACTGTCTGTGTACTGTGTGAACTGTTTGTGTACTGTGTGAACTGTTTGTGTACTGTGTGAACTGTCTGTGTACTGTGTGAACTGTTTATGTACTGTGTGAACTGTCTGTGTACTGTGTGAACTGTTTATGTACTGTGTGAACTGTTTGTGTACTGTGTGAACTGTCTGTGTACTGTGTGAACTGTTTATGTACTGTGTGAACTGTGTGTACTGTGTGAACTGTTTATGTACTGTGTGAACTGTTTGTGTACTGTGTGAACTGTCTGTGTACTGTGTGAACTGTGTACTGTGTGAACTGTTTATGTACTGTGTGAACTGTTTGTGTACTGTGTGAACTGTTTATGTACTGTGTGAACTGTCTGTGTACTGTGTGAACTGTCTGTGTACTGTGTGAACTGTTTGTGTACTGTGTGAACTGTTTGTGTACTGTGTGAACTGTTTGTGTTCTGTGTCAACTGTCTGTGTACTGTGTGAACTGTCTGTGTACTGTGTGAACTGTCTGTGTACTGTTTGTGTACTGTGTGAACTGTCTGTGTACTGTGTGAACTGTTTGTGTACTGTGTGAACTGTGTGTACTGTGTGAACTGTCTGTGTACTGTGTGAACTGTCTGTGTACTGTGTGAATTGTTTGTGTACTGTGTGAACTGTTTGTGTACTGTGTGAACTGTTTGTGTACTGTGTGAACTGTGTGAACTGTGTACTGTGTGAACTGTCTGTGTACTGTGTGAACTGTTTGTGTACTGTGTGAACTGTTTGTGTACTGTGTGGGGAATGTGTACTGTGTGAACTGTTTGTGTACTGTGTGAACTGTTTGTGTACTGTGTGAACTGTGTACTGTGTGAACTGTGTACTGTGTGAACTGTTTGTGTACTGTGTGAACTGTTTGTGTACTGTGTGAACTGTTTGTGTACTGTGTGAACTGTTTGTGTACTGTGTGAACTGTTTATGTACTGTGTGAACTGTCTGTGTACTGTGTGAACTGTTTGTGTACTGTGTGAACTGTCTGTGTACTGTGTGAACTGTTTGTTTACTCTGTGAACTGGTAAGCAAATGCAGAACAAACTGCTTCCTTTAAAAATAGCCCATCATCATCATCATTCTCCTGCCCGTGATGGGCGTAGAGGAGAGATGAGAGACACTCTTGAAGCCAGCCGTCGCCAACCGGTCCTGTCCTCCGCCTGTCGCACCAGCGTGGGGCCATCCAACCTGGTCCATTCTTTGATGTTGTCCATCCAGCATTTGGCTTGTCGTCCCCTTCGTCTGCCGCCTCCCAGTGTACCCTGGAGGACCGTTTTGGGCAGTGAGTTGTGGCGTGTGACATGCCCGAACCACGACAGCTTCCTGTTCTTGACTGTTGCCAGGAGGGGTTCTTGTGGGCCTGCGAGTGTTGTTATTTGGCTCCACACAAAGTCGTTTGTCTTCCGATCTTGCCAAGAGATCCCGAGCAAGCGCCTGAAGCATTTAGTTTCAAACGTCTGGATTCTCTTGGTGGTCTCTGCTGTCATGGTCCAGCTCTCGCATCCATACAGCAGGATGGGGAGCACCAGGACTTGTACAGCTTCATCTTCGATGGAAAGCCGATCTCTCTGCTCTTCCAGATCTTGTTTAGCTTTACCATTGCTGCTGTTGCGATCGCTAGTCTGGTCTTGATTTCTGTTGTAGAGCGACCGTCTTTGGTGAGAGTGGCGCCAAGGTATTTGAAAGCGTCCACTTCTTCAAGCTGTTGCCCGTTCATGTAGATTTCAGCATGGGTGTTGGTTGTGCTGTTGACCAGGACTTTGCTTTTTTCTGTGCTCACTTCCATTCCGTGTGCACCTGCACTTTCTTCCAGTCTCATGGTCAGGTCTTGTAGTTCTTCGTTGCTGCCTCCCATCAGGTCGATGTCATCTGCGAACCTCAGGTTGTTGATGGTTCTTCCTCCGATGGAGACAGTGGAGTGGAAGTCATGGAGGGCTTCACGCATGATGTTCTCCAGGAAGAGATTGAACAGCACGGGAGAGAGTAGGCAGCCTTGACGGACTCCAACTGTGGTCTTGAAGTAGTCCCCTATCTGGTTGTTGAGGAGAACTGCGCTGCTGGCAGTGTTATACAGCGCCTGGATGGTTTGGACGAGACCTTCCTCTATGCCAAACTTTCTTAGCACCTGCCACAAACCCTTATGCCACACCCTGTCGAATGCTTTTTTAAAGTCTATGAAGTTGTGGAACAGGTCTCTCTGATGCTGCAGATGTTTCTCCATCATTATCCGGCAGGTGAAGATCTGTTCTACTGTGCTTCTGCCCGCCCTAAATCCAGCTTGTTCTTCCGCAAGGTGTTCTTCCGCTTCTTTCTTCAGTCGATTCAATATGACTCTGAGCATGATCTTGCTGGTGTGGCTAATGAGACTTATTGTTCTGTAGTTCTGGCATTGGCGCATATTTCCCTTTTTGGGCAGGGGGATGATGAGTGATTGAGTCCATTCTGTGGGCCACTGTTTTGTCTCCCAGATCTTCTGACAAATCGATGTTACACGAGTGACCAAATCATTCCCTCCATGTTTGAGCAGCTCTGCTGGGATATTGTCTGCTCCAGGTGATTTCCCTGCTGGTAGGCTGCGGATGGCTTCTTCCACTTCTTCTCTCATCACTGGTAGCGGTGAGGATTCCCTCAATGGTGCTGAGTCCCCCTGAAACAAACTGTCATCTGGCTGTATTGGGAAGTTGTATAGTTCTTGGCAGTACTGCGTCCATCTGTTCAGAACAGCGGAGCTTTCTGTCAGCAGCTCGCCTGAGGTATCCTCGATGACTGACGATCTGTTTTGCTGCGTCTTGGTAAGGTTTTTCAGTGTGGTGAAGGCATGTTTGCTGTTTCCTTTTTTCATGCCTTTCTCGATGTTCTCACACTGGTTGTTGATCCATTGTTCTTTGGCTTCAATCATTTTCTTCTTTACAAGGTTGTTGGTTTTACGATACTGTGCGGCTTCTTCAGGGCTGGAGTTTTTCGTCTTCTTCAGTGATCTTCTGTTGTCGCAGAGGTCAAGGATGTCATTTGAGATCCATGCTTGGTGTTTCTTCCTCTGTCGCCCCAGTACCTCCTCTGCTGTTTCGCGGACTGCCTCACCAAAGTTGTTTGTGAGGTCGTTGATGTCGCTGTCCAGGAAGTTGAGTGCCGCGAACCGCCCCCCGAGCTGTGCCTGGAATGCCTCTTCTATCTCTGGATCTTTTAGCTTTTCCAGGTCAAACTTGATGCGTGGCTGCGCAGCTTGGTACTTCTTTTTCAATTTGATCTTCATTGTGAGCAGCACGAGGTCGTGGTCGCTGCCTATATCAGCTCCAGGGTATGTCCTCGTCTTTGCTTTATTAATGCTTGATTTGAAGCGCCGCGGTGTGAGGACAAAGTCGATCTGGTTGTGAGTCTTTCCGTTCGGCGCATGCCAGGTTGTTCTTCTTGACAGTTTGTGGGGGTAGAGGGTGTTGGCAATGGTGAGCCGTTGGGTGCAGGCAAACTCCAGAAGGCGAAGTCCCCTGTCATTAGTTTCCCCTGTGCCAAATTGACCCACTGTTCCAGCCCAGTTTTTGTAGGCATCTGGGCCAACTTTGGCGTTGAAGTCCCCCTGAACTATGATGATGTCTTTCCTGGGGGCTTTTCCGATGGTGTCTTCTATTTTCTCATAGAATTCTTCAACCACCTGGTCTTCGTGGCTGGTAGTTGGAGCATACACTTGTATGATGGTGATGTTCTTTGGTTTGGCTGACACCCGAATGCTGATGATTCTGCTGTTGACAGGCGTGCAGCTCATGATGCATCCAATGACTTCTTTGCGTACGATGAAAGCTACGCCATTTTCATGTAGTGACTCTTCGCCACTGTACCACATCTTGTGTCCTTCCTCTGTGATTGCTTCTCCGAAGCCTGTCCATCTTACTTCTGATATACCCACAATGTCCCATTGGTAGCGTCTCAGCTCGTGTTCTAGTTCTTTTACTTTGCCGCACTGATGGAGTGTACGGACATTCCAGGTTCCAATGGTAGCTTTTTCCGTTGGCAGTTTGAATGATGTCTTTGCCCCAGTAGCTGACTTTTCACTTCCACCCTGGTGCTTGTCAGTGGTAAGCGCGGTCGTTTGTAACCCGGGCCCCGACCGATCCGGTATGTTGTTGGCTATAGTGTCTCTCATATCTTTTCTGTGGGCTTAGGTTAATCCTTGGTGGCGCCAATCCCCTCTCCAAGTCTCCTGCTGTGACAGGTAGTACTGGGCTACAGCTTGCCAGTAGCAGACCTATTTGTCTGACCTGACACTGTGTGAAAAATAGCCCAGACCTGCTTAATCCCTGATGTCAGTCTTCCATATTGTCTAAGAGAATTATCAGTATTTAGAATGGATATGACCATGACCACGGAACAAACACAGAACATGCTGCTTTCTTTGAATATAATCCAGATCTGCTTAGCTACAAATGTCAGTCTTCCATATTGTCTAAGAGAATTATCAGTATTTAGAGTGGATATGACCACGACCACGGAACAAATACACAATAAGCTGCTTCCTTTGAACATAGCCCAGTCTTCCAGTTCCATATTGTCTAAGAGAATTATCAGTATTTAGAGTGGATATGACCACGACCACGGAATAAATACAGAACAAGCTTCTTTCTCTAAATATAGCCCAGACCTGCTTAGCCACAAATGTCAAGTCTTCCATATTGTTTGAACCGTTTGACTCCCTCAACCTATCCAACAGCATCCTGCATTGTCTTGTCATGGTAGCAAAGCAAAAACTTAACCCTTTCGCAGCTGGTGGATAGGGTACAGGAGTGAAAGGGTGAAGAGAAGCATCAATATTTAGAATGGATACGTTGATTTGAGTCATCTGTAGACGTGCGTCGTTTGTGTGCTTATGCGTCATTGCCAGATACTGTTGCTGTGTGTGTTTATTGAAAGTAAACTCTAGTCATTGGTCGTGGGTGGTTTGTCTGTAGATTCTGTTGATACTCGAGTCACACATAGACCCAGTCAACCTATTACATACATGCACATTCAGTCAACCTATTACGTACATACACATTCAGTCAACCTATTACATATATACACATTCAGTCAACCTATTACATACATACACATTCAGTCAACCTAATACGTACATACACATTCAGTCAACCTGTTACATACACACACATTCAGTCAACCTAATACGTACATGCACATTCAGTCAACCTATTACATACATACACATTCAGTCAACCTATTACATACACACACATTCAGTCAACATTACATACATACACATTCAGTCAACATTACATACATACACATTCAGTCAACCTATTACATACACACACATTCAGTCAACCTATTACATACATACACATTCAGTCAACCTGTTACATACATACACATTCAGTCAACCTATTACATACACACACATTCAGTCAACCTGTTACATACATACACATTCAGTCAACCTATTACATCAATACACATTCAGTCAACCTATTACATACACATTCAGTCAACCTATTACATACACACATTCAGTCAACCTGTTACATACATACACATTCAGTCAACCTGTTACATACATACACATTCAGTCAACCTATTACATACACACACATTCAGTCAACCTGTTACATACACACACATTCAGTCAACCTATTACATACACACACATTCAGTCAACCTATTACATACACACACATTCAGTCAACCTGTTACATACACATTCAGTCAACCTATTACATACACACATTCAGTCAACCTGTTACATACACACACATTCAGTCAACCTATTACATACACACACATTCAGTCAACCTATTACATACATACACATTCAGTCAACCTGTTACATACATACACATTCAGTCAACCTGTTACATACACACACATTCAGTCAACCTGTTACATACATACACATTCAGTCAACCTGTTACATACATACACATTCAGTCAACCTATTACATACATACACATTCAGTCAACCTGTTACATACATACACATTCAGTCAACCTATTACATACATAACAGATGTAGTTGGATCATTACACAAGTGGGATTGTAACAAGAGCCTAGTCACATGTTATATATAGTTTTTTCTTTATCTGTGTACATGTTCCTTGGTGTAGTCTGTACAAAGAATATTTATTGTTACTTGCTGGTGACTATCTATTTGAGCATTGTTCACTGTGGACAATTTGGAACAATGATGAGGTTACTGGCATCTTGCTTGAATTAGGCCTTGTGACTCACAGTTTTGCACTTCAGCCTTTTTCTTCATGGGAAAAATGTTTTTGCTTTTGTGTAGAATAAAATTACTGGATAAAGGAGTTTGGATTTCGTTGGACTTCCAGTGTAAAGGGCATGTGTGTGTGTGTGTGTGTGTGTGTGTGTGTGTGTGTGTGTGTGTGTGTGTGTGTGTGTGTGTGTGGTGGTGTGTGTGTGTGTGTGTGTGGTATGTGGTGTGTGTGTGTGTGTGGTGTGTGTGTGTGTGTGTATGTGTGTGTGAGAGAGAGAGAGAGAGAACATATTTTTAACAACTTCCATTCCCCCATGGGGATGCTGGGGGCTCTTTCAGATAAATTCTGCGCTAAAAATGTCCTCTTTCCTGTCTCTCTCTGTACGTCTGCCATACTCTCTGTCATCTCATCCTATCATTTTCTGCCATACTGGGTTCATTCACATGACTGTCCATTCACTGGAAGCAGTTTTAGGTCATTTACACCAGTTTTTATACATGCTTAAGGTTACTTAGTTTAGACCAGTTCTTATAGCTGTTTTACTGTACTTAGTTTAGACCGGTTCTTGATATGTTTTAGTGTATTATGTTTTTATAATTGTATTCAGGTTTGTGTTTTTAAACCCCCTGGTGATAGAATAGAGTGAGCAATGCCTTACATTTTGTGTGCAAATGCATAGGTATGTGTACTTCATTTTATTTTCAAGGTTCAAAGAGTCCCCTGTGGGTATGCCAGGAACTCTTTCAGTATAAACAGTATCCACACCTTTTGGAAATACTGTGCTAGAAATTTCCTCTTTTCTGTGACTCTCTTCGTTTCTGCCTTGTTCCTTTGCTTTCTGTCATTTCTTCCTATCATTTTCTGCCTTAGGTATGCTTAAATTTGTATTCAGGTGTTTTTTTTAAATCCCCTGTGCAATAAATTGGACAGAGTGGTCAACGCCAGGGGCATGTCCTTAGATTATGTGTGTTAAAGCATTAATTTTTTCTTTTTTTTTTTTCCCTGTTGAAGTATTGTGTATGTTTTGAAGCGGTTATAACCCTGATATGGCTCTACACAGTTGGCTGGGCTTTAAACAACAATAACAATGACAGTAGGTTCAAACAATACCAATAGGTTCAAAGAGGCCTTGAGATGGTAACGATTCAAACAATACCAATGGGTTCAAAGAGGCCTTGAGATGGTAACGATTCAAACAATACCAATAGGTTCAAAGAGGCCTTGAGATGGTAACGATTCAAACAATACCAATAGGTTCAAAGAGGCATTGAGATGGTAACGGCCCTGATATGGTTCAGGGCAGACAGCTGGGCTATAAACAGTCATGATGATGATGGTCCGTTCACCTGTATGCGTTCTATAAGTCTTCCATACTTTCTGGTGGCATTTATAACTGGGTACAAATGTTCATTGTATTTTAGGCTCCATGAGAATGGGATGTGTGGGTACTATAGGCCAGTTTTTATGTCTTAAAGGTTCATGTGTGTGTATACAGGCTTGTCTTTTTAACCCCCTGGTGATTGGGTGCAATGGTCAACACCAGGGGCTTATCCTCACATTATGTACATGAATGCATTGGTATGTGTAGATGATATTCTTTTCCAGGTGTCATCATCATCATCATCATCATCATGTGCCCTGCCACATGGCGTTGACGATTATGGCCCTCCATACGCATCTATCCCTTGTCGCTGCAAGTACATCTCCCATCCTCTCCGTCGTCAGCCACCCTGCAAGTCCGTCCAATATTTTTGCCTGGGTCTACCTGGTGTTCTCTTTCCCTCCAGCTTTCCTGTTGTAACCAGGTGCTCTAATTCCCCTTTCCTCATAAAATGGCCTATAAATGTTGCCTGTCTTTCCCTAATCTGGTTTATCAATGATCATGTCGCTTGTCTTTTCCTTATCTTATTTATCAGTGATCTACTTGTGTCTGCCTCCATCAAGACTGTCGTCTCGTTTGTTTTCTTTGCCTTCCATGGAACTCTCAACATTCCTCTTAGAAAGCACATTTCGGCTTGTCTCAATCTTGTTCTGGCTTTGTGTGTTGACTGTCCACACCTTACAACCATACAACACTATCAGTTGTATATAACACTCAACAATTCTCTCACTAATGTTAAGTGATAAGCATTTGTTGGTAAGAACGCTTTTCATCTTCTGGAATGCTGTTTTGACTTGGCCGATTCTGCTGGCTATTTCTGATGTGCATCTGCCGTCTGGTGAGATGATCGTTCCCAGATATTTAAACTGATCAATCTGTCTCCAGGTGTGTAACTATTTATTTGAGCATTCTTCACCTTGGGTTTTTTTTTTGCCAGGGCCAGTAAGGTGTTGTATGACTTTTGAAATGGGTATAACCATGATACAGCTCTGTGCAGTCAGCTGGGCTTTAATCAATAATAATGACGATGATGATAACAATAATAATCAATAATAATCTACAACTGCAAATAATAATTCTTATGACTCTGTAAAGAAGTGGCTTCCTTTCACATTTCTAACAAGATGCCGATAACTCGCTTCTCATGAATACACACATCTCATACAAGCAGTAATTTCTTATTTTATTTATTTTGTCTCATAATAACCAACAATACTTACATATTTCATTATAATGACACAGGAATGAACATTTGTGTCATTTCAACATAACAAAAGCAGTGTTCCTCTGGCAGCATGATAATGTACAAGTAACAAGTATCTGGCTGACTGACAAAACATGACACAGGTCTGCATTCATCCAAATCACACAGTCTGGTGAACATGTGTACATGCACCACAGCCCAACATTATATAGATACGCACTCTTTTAAATCTGTCTGATAACAGACACACATATCTTGACCCTTTGACCCCCGCACCCTGTCCACCAGCATTCTGCATTGTGAACCATGCCAGCAAAGCTAAAAATTTAACCCTTCAAACACATATCTTGACCCTTTGACCCCCGCGCCCTGTCCACCAGCATTCTGCATTGTGAACCATGCCAGCAAAGCTAAAAATTTAACCCTTCAAACACACATATATCTTGACCCTTTGACCCCCGTGCCCTGTCCACCAGCATTCTGCATTGTGAACCATGCCAGCAAAGCTAAAAATTTAACCCTTCAAAAACACAGGACGCTGGTGGATACGGTAACGAGTCAAATGGTTAAGTTTTTGCAGTTGGTGGCCAGGGTACAGGAGTCAAAGGTTTCAGCCCAGTATCCTACAGATCTGTCGTCATCCATGTATATCCAAGCTTACATTACATACATCAGCACTTTCATGCATATCTAATCCTTTGATTCCTGCACCTTGTTCACCAGCATCCTGCATTTTGTCAACCATGCTAGCAAAGCAAAAACTTAACCCTTTAACTCCCTCACCCTATCCACCAGCTTCCTGCAGGGTGAGGGAGTCAAAGGGTTAAGTTTTTGCAGTTGGCGGACAGGATGTGGTAGTCAAAGTGTCAAGAAACCAAATCCATCTGGAGTATGAAACGATCAAAACAACAATTCTACAGCTCACCACACAATCATCAGAGAAAGTAAACAGTACTGATTATAGTGCTGTCCAATCTCTGACAGCAAGACAAAAATAATCAACAGTACTGATTATAGTGCTGTCCAATCTCTGACCGCAAGACAAAAATAATCAACAGTACTGATTATAGTGCTGTCCAATCTCTGACAGCAAGACAAAAATAATCAACAGTACTGATTATAGTGCTGTCCAATCTCTGATCGCAAGACAAAAATAATCAACAGTACTGATTATAGTGCTGTCCAATCTCTGACAGCAAGACAAAAATAATCATCAGAGAAAGTAAACAGTACTGATTATAGTGCTATCCAATCTCTGACAGCAAGACAAAAATAATCAACAGTACTGATTATAGTGCTGTCCAATCTCTGACCGCAAGACAAAAATAATCAACAGTACTGATTATAGTGCTGTCCAATCTCTGACCGCAAGACAAAAATAATCATCAGTACTGATTATAGTGCTGTCCAATCTCTGACCGCAAGACAAAAATAATCAACAGTACTGATTATAGTGCTGTCCAATCTCTGACCGCAAGACAAAAATAATCATCAAGAGAAGTAAACAGTACTGATTATAGTGCTGTCCAATCTCTGACAGCAAGACAAAAATAATCAACAGTACTGATTATAGTGCTGTCCAATCTCTGACAGCAAGACAAAAATAATCTCAAGAGAAAGTAAACAGTACTGATTATAGTGCTGTCCAATCTCTGACAGCAAGACAAAAATAATCAACAGTACTGATTATAGTGCTGTCCAATCTCTTATCGCAAGACAAAAATAATCAACAGTACTGATTATAGTGCTGTCCAATCTCTGATCGCAAGACAAAAATAATCAACAGTACTGATTATAGTGCTGTCCAATCTCTGACCGCAAGACAAAAAAATCATCAAGAGAAAGTAAACAGTACTGATTATAGTGCTGTCCAATCTCTGACCGCAAGACAAAAATAATCATCAAGAGAAAGTAAACAGTACTGATTATAGTGCTGTCCAATCTCTGACAGCAAGACAAAAATAATCATCAAGAGAAAGTAAACAGTACTGATTATAGTGCTGTCCAATCTCTGACAGCAAGACAAAAATAATCATCAAGAGAAAGTAAACAGTACTGATTATAGTGCTGTCCAATCTCTGACACAGGGCTTAAAACGTTCCGCGTCTGGGCAGAATTCCGCGATTTCGGTTTGTCAAAAAAAAAAAAAAAGCGTTCATAGCAATGGCGCGCAAGTTATGGCCCCTGATTTTCATCCAAAGACTACAGTTGGTGAACACCTGTAAAACACTCAAGTTAAAGGGTGAGTGTTCATTTTATTATTATGCTTTTTATCCCCTTCTCCCCTTTTCCCAAATATATTTTCCTGTAATAATTATGTGTTTACAGCAATTTTTATGCACTAAATATCTCTTGAAATTATGTCCATAAAGCGCGAAATGGCATAGATTTACATTTGGTTTTTAAAAAAATTTCCCGGGAAAGCATGCCCCCAGAACCCCCTAGTTTCAGTGTGTTTTTTCCTGCTCCTGTTTTAAGCCCTGCTGACAGCAAGTAAATAGTTGGGGTGTAATACAGAACACATTGTCTTCCTCTCTCTGTCTGTCACAATGAAATACAGACATTACTGATCTTGGTGCTGTCTAATCTCTAACAGCAAGCACATAGTTTTGGTTTGAGACATAAAAGCACTCTCTCTCCTTTTTCTCTCTGTCACAATCATATACATTCTGTGTCATGGTCACATACAAACTCCTGTTCTGCCTTCACACGACGTACGTCCTCAACCAGACCGCGACCAGTGACCACTGGTGGAAGACGCAGACAGTATTTTGGAAGCATGGAAGATGACACCACCGGTGAGGGGGTGAACATGACGGGAAAAGTAGGGGAGAGTGGAGGGACACAGTGGTGTGTTAGGGCAAATCCTTGTCCACAGCCATCAGCTTACTGACCACCTCTTCAACGGCCGCCACACCTGGGAGTTCCGTCACCGACCGCTTTGTACCTGGCTCTGCCGACAGCTGGGTGTCGATGGGGATGCAGCCTGCAACAATAAGCACTGGCTTGAAACACATGGTAAAACCCTATGACTACCACGCTGTCCACCAGCATCCTGCATCGCCAACAACGCTAGTAAAGCAAAAACATAACCCTCTGGTTCCCTCACCCTATCCGCCAGCTTCCTGCAGGAGTCAAAAGGTTAAGTTTTTGCAGTTGGTGGATAGGGAGCAGGAATCAAAAGGTTAAGGCGTAGCCTGAGACATGATGGAGTGGGCTTGTCACCTGCTGGTGATTTGTACAACTATTCTATAACTGTGAATTAGGGTTAGGTGACGCGCTTTCACAAGGAGGACCAGCCCCAGTTTCAAGTGATGAATCCAATGTGACAAAATGAGTAAGAGTATGAATATGAATGTACTGTGAAATGGGATCACTTTCACTGACAATGATGTTCAGTATGACTTGCTTTGTGTGTCCATCATGTATATTCTATAACTCTATGCTGTGAAATGGGATCACTTTCACTGACAATGATGTTTGCTTTGTGTGTCCATCATGTATATTCTATAACTCTGTGCTGTGAAATGGGATCACTTTCACTGACAATGATGTTTGCTTTGTGTGTCCATCATGTATATTCTATAACTCTGTGCTGTGAAATGGGATCACTTTCACTGACAATGATGTTCAGTATGACTTGCTTTGTGTGTCCATCATGTATATTCTATAACTCTGTGCTGTGAAATGGGATCACTTTCACTGACAATGATGTTCAGTATGACTTGCTTTGTGTGTCCATCATGTATATTCTATAACTCTGTGCTGTGAAATGGGATCACTTTCACTGACAATGATGTTCAGTATGACTTGCTTTGTGTGTCCATCATGTATATTCTATAACTCTGTGCTGTGAAATGGGATCACTTTCACTGACAATGATGTTTGCTTTGTGTGTCCATCATGTATATTCTATAACTCTATGCTGTGAAATGGGATCACTTTCACTGACAATGATGTTCAGTATGACTTGCTTTGTGTGTCCATCATGTATATTCTATAACTCTATGCTGTGAAATGGGATCACTTTCACTGAAAATGATGTTCAGTATGACTTGCTTTGTGTGTCCATCATGTATATTCTATAACTCTATGCTGTGAAATGGGATCACTTTCACTGACAATGATGTTTGCTTTGTGTGTCCATCATGTATATTCTATAACTCTGTGCTGTGAAATGGGATCACTTTCACTGACAATGATGTTCAGTATGACTTGCTTTGTGTGTCCATCATGTATATTCTATAACTCTGTGCTGTGAAATGGGATCACTTTCACTGACAATGATGTTTGCTTTGTGTGTCTATCATGTATATTCTATAACTCTGTGCTGTGAAATGGGATCACTTTCACTGACAATGATGTTTGCTTTGTGTGTCCATCATGTATATTCTATAACTCTATGCTGTGAAATGGGATCACTTTCACTGACAATGATGTTCAGTATGACTTGCTTTGTGTGTCCATCATGTATATTCTATAACTCTGTGCTGTGAAATGGGATCACTTTCACTGACAATGATGTTTGCTTTGTGTGTCCATCATGTATATTCTATAACTCTATGCTGTGAAATGGGATCACTTTCACTGACAATGATGTTCAGTATGACTTGCTTTGTGTGTCCATCATGTATATTCTATAACTCTGTGCTGTGAAATGGGATCACTTTCACTGAAAATGATGTTCAGTATGACTTGCTTTGTGTGTCCATCATGTATATTCTATAACTCTGTGCTGTGAAATGGGATCACTTTCACTGACAATGATGTTCAGTATGACTTGCTTTGTGTGTCCATCATGTATATTCTATAACTCTGTGCTGTGAAATGGGATCACTTTCACTGACAATGATGTTTGCTTTGTGTGTCCATCATGTATATTCTATAACTCTGTGCTGTGAAATGGGATCACTTTCACTGACAATGATGTTCAGTATGACTTGCTTTGTGTGTCCATCATGTATATTCTATAACTCTATGCTGTGAAATGGGATCACTTTCACTGAAAATGATGTTCAGTATGACTTGCTTTGTGTGTCCATCATGTATATTCTATAACTCTGTGCTGTGAAATGGGATCACTTTCACTGAAAATGATGTTCAGTATGACTTGCTTTGTGTGTCCATCATGTATATTCTATAACTCTATGCTGTGAAATGGGATCACTTTCACTGAAAATGATGTTCAGTATGACTTGCTTTGTGTGTCCATCATGTATATTCTATAACTCTGTGCTGTGAAATGGGATCACTTTCACTGAAAATGATGTTCAGTATGACTTGCTTTGTGTGTCCATCATGTATATTCTATAACTCTGTGCTGTGAAATGGGATCACTTTCACTGAAAATGATGTTCAGTATGACTTGCTTTGTGTGTCCATCATGTATATTCTATAACTCTGTGCTGTGAAATGGGATCACTTTCACTGAAAATGATGTTCAGTATGACTTGCTTTGTGTGTCCATCATGTATATTCTATAACTCTATGCTGTGAAATGGGATCACTTTCACTGAAAATGATGTTCAGTATGACTTGCTTTGTGTGTCCATCATGTATATTCTATAACTCTGTGCTGTGAAATGGGATCACTTTCACTGAAAATGATGTTCAGTATGTCTTGCTTTGTGTGTCCATCATGTATATTCTATAACTCTGTGCTGTGAAATGGGATCACTTTCACTGAAAATGATGTTCAGTATGACTTGCTTTGTGTGTCCATCATGTATATTCTATAACTCTGTGCTGTGAAATGGGATCACTTTCACTGAAAATGATGTTCAGTATGACTTGCTTTGTGTGTCCATCATGTATATTCTATAACTCTATGCTGTGAAATGGGATCACTTTCACTGAAAATGATGTTCAGTATGACTTGCTTTGTGTGTCCATCATGTATATTCTATAACTCTATGCTGTGAAATGGGATCACTTTCACTGAAAATGATGTTCAGTATGACTTGCTTTGTGTGTCCATCATGTATATTCTATAACTCTATGCTGTGAAATGGGATCACTTTCACTGAAAATGATGTTCAGTATGACTTGCTTTGTGTGTCCATCATGTATATTCTATAACTCTGTGCTGTGAAATGGGATCACTTTCACTGACAATGATGTTCAGTATGACTTGCTTTGTGTGTCCATCATGTATATTCTATAACTCTAATGTGCTGTGAAATGGGATCACTTTCACTGAAAATGATGTTCGTATGACTTGCTTTGTGTGTCCATCATGTATATTCTATAACTCTATGCTGTGAAATGGGATCACTTTCACTGAAAATGATGTTCAGTATGACTTGCTTTGTGTGTCCATCATGTATATTCTATAACTCTATGCTGTGAAATGGGATCACTTTCACTGACAATGATGTTTGCTTTGTGTGTCCATCATGTATATTCTATAACTCTATGCTGTGAAATGGGATCACTTTCACTGACAATGATGTTCAGTATGACTTGCTTTGTGTGTCCATCATGTATATTCTATAACTCTGTGCTGTGAAATGGGATCACTTTCACTGACAATGATGTTTGCTTTGTGTGTCCATCATGTATATTCTATAACTCTGTGCTGTGAAATGGGATCACTTTCACTGACAATGATGTTCAGTATGACTTGCTTTGTGTGTCCATCATGTATATTCTATAACTCTATGCTGTGAAATGGGATCACTTTCACTGACAATGATGTTTGCTTTGTGTGTCCATCATGTATATTCTATAACTCTATGCTGTGAAATGGGATCACTTTCACTGACAATGATGTTCAGTATGACTTGCTTTGTGTGTCCATCATGTATATTCTATAACTCTATGCTGTGAAATGGGATCACTTTCACTGAAAATGATGTTCAGTATGACTTGCTTTGTGTGTCCATCATGTATATTCTATAACTCTGTGCTGTGAAATGGGATCACTTTCACTGAAAATGATGTTCAGTATGACTTGCTTTGTGTGTCCATCATGTATATTCTATAACTCTATGCTGTGAAATGGGATCACTTTCACTGACAATGATGTTTGCTTTGTGTGTCCATCATGTATATTCTATAACTCTGTGCTGTGAAATGGGATCACTTTCACTGACAATGATGTTCAGTATGACTTGCTTTGTGTGTCCATCATGTATATTCTATAACTCTGTGCTGTGAAATGGGATCACTTTCACTGACAATGATGTTTGCTTTGTGTGTCCATCATGTATATTCTATAACTCTATGCTGTGAAATGGGATCACTTTCACTGAAAATGATGTTCAGTATGACTTGCTTTGTGTGTCCATCATGTATATTCTATAACTCTGTGCTGTGAAATGGGATCACTTTCACTGACAATGATGTTCAGTATGACTTGCTTTGTGTGTCCATCATGTATATTCTATAACTCTGTGCTGTGAAATGGGATCACTTTCACTGACAATGATGTTTGCTTTGTGTGTCCATCATGTATATTCTATAACTCTATGCTGTGAAATGGGATCACTTTCACTGACAATGATGTTCAGTATGACTTGCTTTGTGTGTCCATCATGTATATTCTATAACTCTGTGCTGTGAAATGGGATCACTTTCACTGACAATGATGTTTGCTTTGTGTGTCCATCATGTATATTCTATAACTCTGTGCTGTGAAATGGGATCACTTTCACTGACAATGATGTTCAGTATGACTTGCTTTGTGTGTCCATCATGTATATTCTATAACTCTAAATGTGCTGTGAAATGGGATCACTTTCACTGAAAATGATGTTCAGTATGACTTGCTTTGTGTGTCCATCATGTATATTCTATAACTCTATGCTGTGAAATGGGATCACTTTCACTGACAATGATGTTTGCTTTGTGTGTCCATCATGTATATTCTATAACTCTGTGCTGTGAAATGGGATCACTTTCACTGACAATGATGTTCAGTATGACTTGCTTTGTGTGTCCATCATGTATATTCTATAACTCTGTGCTGTGAAATGGGATCACTTTCACTGACAATGATGTTTGCTTTGTGTGTCCATCATGTATATTCTATAACTCTATGCTGTGAAATGGGATCACTTTCACTGAAAATGATGTTCAGTATGACTTGCTTTGTGTGTCCATCATGTATTATTCTATAACTCTGTGCTGTGAAATGGGATCACTTTCACTGACAATGATGTTCAGTATGACTTGCTTTGTGTGTCCATCATGTATATTCTATAACTCTGTGCTGTGAAATGGGATCACTTTCACTGACAATGATGTTTGCTTTGTGTGTCCATCATGTATATTCTATAACTCTGTGCTGTGAAATGGGATCACTTTCACTGACAATGATGTTCAGTATGACTTGCTTTGTGTGTCCATCATGTATATTCTATAACTCTATGCTGTGAAATGGGATCACTTTCACTGAAAATGATGTTCAGTATGACTTGCTTTGTGTGTCCATCATGTATATTCTATAACTCTGTGCTGTGAAATGGGATCACTTTCACTGAAAATGATGTTCAGTATGACTTGCTTTGTGTGTCCATCATGTATATTCTATAACTCTATGCTGTGAAATGGGATCACTTTCACTGACAATGATGTTTGCTTTGTGTGTCCATCATGTATATTCTATAACTCTGTGCTGTGAAATGGGATCACTTTCACTGACAATGATGTTCAGTATGACTTGCTTTGTGTGTCCATCATGTATATTCTATAACTCTGTGCTGTGAAATGGGATCACTTTCACTGACAATGATGTTTGCTTTGTGTGTCCATCATGTATATTCTATAACTCTATGCTGTGAAATGGGATCACTTTCACTGAAAATGATGTTCAGTATGACTTGCTTTGTGTGTCCATCATGTATATTCTATAACTCTGTGCTGTGAAATGGGATCACTTTCACTGACAATGATGTTCAGTATGACTTGCTTTGTGTGTCCATCATGTATATTCTATAACTCTGTGCTGTGAAATGGGATCACTTTCACTGAAAATGATGTTCAGTATGACTTGCTTTGTGTGTCCATCATGTATATTCTATAACTCTGTGCTGTGAAATGGGATCACTTTCACTGACAATGATGTTTGCTTTGTGTGTCCATCATGTATATTCTATAACTCTGTGCTGTGAAATGGGATCACTTTCACTGAAAATGATGTTCAGTATGACTTGCTTTGTGTGTCCTCATGTATATTCTATAACTCTGTGCTGTGAAATGGGATCACTTTCACTGAAAATGATGTTCAGTATGACTTGCTTTGTGTGTCCATCATGTATATTCTATAACTCTGTGCTGTGAAATGGGATCACTTTCACTGACAATGATGTTTGCTTTGTGTGTCCATCATGTATATTCTATAACTCTATGCTGTGAAATGGGATCACTTTCACTGACAATGATGTTCAGTATGACTTGCTTTGTGTGTCCATCATGTATATTCTATAACTCTGTGCTGTGAAATGGGATCACTTTCACTGACAATGATGTTTGCTTTGTGTGTCCATCATGTATATTTCTATAACTCTATGCTGTGAAATGGGATCACTTTCACTGAAAATGATGTTCAGATGTTCATATGCTTGTTGTGGTCCATCATGTATATTCTATAACTCTTGTGTGAAATGGATCACTTTCACTGAAATGATGTTCAGTATGACTTGCTTTGTGTTCCATCATGATTTCTATAACTCTTGCTGTGAAATGGGATCACTTTCACTGAAAATATTTTACTTTGTGTGTCCATCATGTATATTCTATAACTCTGTGCTGTGAAATGGATCACTTCACTGAAATGATGTTCAGTATGACTTGCTTTGTGTCCATCATGTATATTCTATAACTCTGTGCTGTGAAATGGGATCACTTTCACTGAAATGATGTGTATGGCTTTGTGTGTCCATCATGTATATTCTATAACTCTATGCTGTGAAATGGGATCACTTTCACTGAAGTGTCTTTGCTTTTGTGCATGTATATTCTAATCTTCTGGAATGGATCTTCACGAAGATGTCAATGACTTGCTTTGTGTTCCATCATTATTCTATAACCTGTGCTGGAAATGGGATCACTTCACTGAATGATGTTTGTTTGTTGTCCATCAGTATTTCTATAATTCTGGAAGATCATCATGAAATCATATGACTGCTTTGTGTGTCATCTGTATATTCATAACTCTTGCTGGAGGATCACTTCACGAAAGATGTGCTTTGTGTGTCTCATGTATTTATAACTTGTGCGTGAAGTCCTTCATGATTTTCTTTGTGTGTCCATCATGATTATAACTTTGTGTATGGTCCTTCTGAATGATGTTTGGTGTGTCCTCTGATCATAACCTTGCTGTGAATGGATCCTTCACTGACAATGATGTTTGCTTTGTGTGTCCATCATGTATATTCTATAACTCTATGCTGTGAAATGGGATCACTTTCACTGAAATGATGTTCAGTATGACTTGCTTTGTGTGTCCATCATGTATATTCTATAACTCTGTGCGTGAAATGGGATCACTTTCACTGACAATGATGTTTGCTTTGTGTGTCCATCATGTATATTCTATAACTCTTGCTGTGAAATGGGATCACTTCACTGAAATGATGTTCATATGACTTGCTTTGTGTGTCCATCATGTATATTCTAACTCTTGCTGTGAAATGGGATCACTTCACTGAAATGATGTTTGCTTTGTGTGTCCATCATGTATATTCTATAACTCTTGCTGTGAAATGGGATCACTTTCACTGAAATGATTGTCTTGCTTTGTGTGTCATCATGTATATTCTATAACTCTTCTGTGAAAGGATCACTTTCACTGAAATGATGTTTGCTTTGTGTGTCCTCATGTATATTCTATAACTCTGTGCTGTGAAATGGGATCACTTTCACTGACAATGATGTTCTAGACTTGCTTTGTTGTCCATCATGTATATTCTATAACTCTTGCTGTGAAATGGGATCACTTTCACTGACAATGATGTTTGTGCTTTGTGTGTCCATCATGTATATTCTATAACTCTTGCTGTGAAATGGGATCACTTTCACTGAAATGATGTTTGCTTGCTTTTGTTCCATCATGTATATTCTATAACTCTTGCTGTGAAATGGGATCACTTTCACTGAAATGATGTTCATTGCTTGCTTTGTGTGTCCATCATGTATATTCTATAACTCTGTGCTGTGAAATGGGATCACTTTCACTGACAATGATGTTCAGTATGACTTGCTTTGTGTGTCCATCATGTATATTCTATAACTCTGTGCTGTGAAATGGGATCACTTTCACTGAAAATGATGTTCAGTATGACTTGCTTTGTGTGTCCATCATGTATATTCTATAACTCTGTGCTGTGAAATGGGATCACTTTCACTGACAATGATGTTCAGTATGACTTGCTTTGTGTGTCCATCATGTATATTCTATAACTCTATGCTGTGAAATGGGATCACTTTCACTGACAATGATGTTCAGTTGACTTGCTTTGTGTGTCCATCATGTATATTCTATAACTCTGTGCTGTGAAATGGGATCACTTTCACTGACAATGATTGTATTTGCTTTGTGTGTCCATCATGTATATTCTATAACTCTGTGCTGTGAAATGGGATCACTTTCACTGACAATGATGTTCAGTATGACTTGCTTTGTGTGTCCATCATGTATATTCTATAACTCTATGCTGTGAAATGGGATCACTTTCACTGACAATGATGTTCAGTATGACTTGCTTTGTGTGTCCATCATGTATATTCTATAACTCTATGCTGTGAAATGGGATCACTTTCACTGAAAATGATGTTCAGTATGACTTGCTTTGTGTGTCCATCATGTATATTCTATAACTCTGTGCTGTGAAATGGGATCACTTTCACTGACAATGATGTTCAGTATGACTTGCTTTGTGTGTCCATCATGTATATTCTATAACTCTGTGCTGTGAAATGGGATCACTTTCACTGACAATGATGTTCGTTGACTGTTGTGTGTCCATCATGTATATTCTATAACTCTGTGCTGTGAAATGGGATCACTTTCACTGAAATGATGTTCAGTATGACTTGCTTTGTGTGTCCATCATGTATATTCTATAACTCTGTGCTGTGAAATGGGATCACTTTCACTGACAATATGTCAGTATGACTTGCTTTGTGTGTCCATCATGTATATTCTATAACTCTGTGCTGTGAAATGGGATCACTTTCACTGACAATGATGTTCAGTAGACTTGCTTTGTGTGTCCATCATGTATATTCTATAACTCTGTGCTGTGAAATGGGATCACTTTCACTGACAATGATGTTCAGTATGACTTGCTTTGTGTGTCCATCATGTATATTCTATAACTCTATGCTGTGAAATGGGATCACTTTCACTGACAATGATGTTCAGTATGACTTGCTTTGTGTGTCCATCATGTATATTCTATAACTCTGTGCTGTGAAATGGGATCACTTTCACTGACAATGATGTTCAGTATGACTTGCTTTGTGTGTCCATCATGTATATTCTATAACTCTGTGCTGTGAAATGGGATCACTTTCACTGAAAATGATGTTCAGTATGACTTGCTTTGTGTGTCCATCATGTATATTCTATAACTCTGTGCTGTGAAATGGGATCACTTTCACTGAAAATGATGTTCAGTATGACTTGCTTTGTGTGTCCATCATGTATATTCTATAACTCTGTGCTGTGAAATGGGATCACTTTCACTGAAAATGATGTTCAGTATGACTTGCTTTGTGTGTCCATCATGTATATTCTATAACTCTATGCTGTGAAATGGGATCACTTTCACTGACAATGATGTTTGCTTTGTGTGTCCATCATGTATATTCTATAACTCTATGCTGTGAAATGGGATCACTTTCACTGACAATGATGTTCAGTATGACTTGCTTTGTGTGTCCATCATGTATATTCTATAACTCTGTGCTGTGAAATGGGATCACTTTCACTGAAAATGATGTTTGCTTTGTGTGTCCATCATGTATATTCTATAACTCTAAATGTGCTGTGAAATGGGATCACTTTCACTGAAAATGATGTTCAGTATGACTTGCTTTGTGTGTCCATCATGTATATTCTATAACTCTGTGCTGTGAAATGGGATCACTTTCACTGAAAATGATGTTCAGTATGACTTGCTTTGTGTGTCCATCATGTATATTCTATAACTCTGTGCTGTGAAATGGGATCACTTTCACTGAAAATGATGTTCAGTATGACTTGCTTTGTGTGTCCATCATGTATATTCTATAACTCTATGCTGTGAAATGGGATCACTTTCACTGAAAATGATGTTCAGTATGACTTGCTTTGTGTGTCCATCATGTATATTCTATAACTCTATGCTGTGAAATGGGATCACTTTCACTGAAAATGATGTTCAGTATGACTTGCTTTGTGTGTCCATCATGTATATTCTATAACTCTATGCTGTGAAATGGGATCACTTTCACTGAAAATGATGTTCAGTATGACTTGCTTTGTGTGTCCATCATGTATATTCTATAACTCTATGCTGTGAAATGGGATCACTTTCACTGAAAATGATGTTCAGTATGACTTGCTTTGTGTGTCCATCATGTATATTCTATAACTCTGTGCTGTGAAATGGGATCACTTTCACTGACAATGATGTTTGCTTTGTGTGTCCATCATGTATATTCTATAACTCTGTGCTGTGAAATGGGATCACTTTCACTGAAAATGATGTTCAGTATGACTTGCTTTGTGTGTCCATCATGTATATTCTATAACTCTATGCTGTGAAATGGGATCACTTTCACTGACAATGATGTTTGCTTTGTGTGTCCATCATGTATATTCTATAACTCTATGCTGTGAAATGGGATCACTTTCACTGACAATGATGTTCAGTATGACTTGCTTTGTGTGTCCATCATGTATATTCTATAACTCTGTGCTGTGAAATGGGATCACTTTCACTGAAAATGATGTTCAGTATGACTTGCTTTGTGTGTCCATCATGTATATTCTATAACTCTGTGCTGTGAAATGGGATCACTTTCACTGACAATGATGTTTGCTTTGTGTGTCCATCATGTATATTCTATAACTCTGTGCTGTGAAATGGGATCACTTTCACTGACAATGATGTTTGCTTTGTGTGTCCATCATGTATATTCTATAACTCTGTGCTGTGAAATGGGATCACTTTCACTGACAATGATGTTCAGTATGACTTGCTTTGTGTGTCCATCATGTATATTCTATAACTCTGTGCTGTGAAATGGGATCACTTTCACTGAAAATGATGTTCAGTATGACTTGCTTTGTGTGTCCATCATGTATATTCTATAACTCTGTGCTGTGAAATGGGATCACTTTCACTGAAAATGATGTTCAGTATGACTTGCTTTGTGTGTCCATCATGTATATTCTATAACTCTATGCTGTGAAATGGGATCACTTTCACTGACAATGATGTTTGCTTTGTGTGTCCATCATGTATATTCTATAACTCTGTGCTGTGAAATGGGATCACTTTCACTGACAATGATGTTTGCTTTGTGTGTCCATCATGTATATTCTATAACTCTATGCTGTGAAATGGGATCACTTTCACTGACAATGATGTTCAGTATGACTTGCTTTGTGTGTCCATCATGTATATTCTATAACTCTGTGCTGTGAAATGGGATCACTTTCACTGACAATGATGTTTGCTTTGTGTGTCCATCATGTATATTCTATAACTCTATGCTGTGAAATGGGATCACTTTCACTGACAATGATGTTCAGTATGACTTGCTTTGTGTGTCCATCATGTATATTCTATAACTCTGTGCTGTGAAATGGGATCACTTTCACTGACAATGATGTTCAGTATGACTTGCTTTGTGTGTCCATCATGTATATTCTATAACTCTATGCTGTGAAATGGGATCACTTTCACTGAAAATGATGTTCAGCATGACTTGCTTTGTGTTTTCATTGTTTATTCCTATAACTGAATGTGTTCATTCAACATGACATTCAATATAACTTACGCTGTGTTGTCATCATGCTTATGATGTGTTCACACCCCTTCAAATGGGGCTTTGACTTTTTTGAGTATTTCTGATTCTGATTCCAAAACTTGATATATGAGGCCTTGTTTAATCCAACAATGGATCAGCATATGATTAAAATACACTTATACATACACACATACACTCACATACACTCATATACACACACATACACTCACATACGCATACACACACACACCTACTCACACATGCACACACACACAGACACACACACACACACACACAGAAACAGAAACTTAAAACGTACATCCACATTTTCAATTTCTGTGAAACAGCTCCTAAGATTCATGGTGATTTACAATGGGGTGTTTGTGATTTCCTGTTTGACCAGATATCTGATGGGATTTCAGAAGAGACAGAAGTGATAACCACAAGGACAGACTACATCAGCATACCCAGAAATGGCACTCCCGCTTGTTTAGCAAGGGCTTCCCCACCACCACTGGAGAAAATGTTGGTACACTCCTGCAAGCAAAATGAAAACCAAAATCAGATCTCTTGTACACACACACCACACCACACACACACACACCACACACACATACATTACACACACATGCACACACAACCTCCCTCCCCCCCTCCACACACACACACATGGGTGCAACTTTTTCCGTTTGACGACGGGATCCGTTTTTTCAAAAGAGTCAGAAACGGAAAATCTGTTTTTTGAAAAAATCGCCGAGCTAGGGTCTTTTTGTTGTTGTTGTTGTCTAAAATCGTTTATCGAACGTGAATGTTTCGCTACGGTTACTCTCTGGTGTAGAAAGGAAAGCGGAAGCACTCTTTTGTGAATGAAGCTATGAAAGTCAATGCGCATGCTCCGTTGCGAAATCTCCATGAAATCGCCGCCATTTTCGAGCTTCGCATGTTGAGCGAACTTCACGATGCCAGCGGTGAAAGAAGGCGAATATGTCGCCTTAATCGACGCAAATGTCAAGAATAAATGGCGTTTCGAATGGCTAGAGGAGAAAGATACAGAGAAAGATAATTCCCATCGTCTGTGGTGTGTGAAAATCGACCGAGCAGTTATAAAGATACTTGAAATTGTCTGAAATAGGATGAAAAGCATCTGCTGTTTTTCTTGAATCTAATTACAGGAGAAAGCTTAAGATTCAGTTTTATTTTTACAAAAGCTTCAGCGTCTCGGCCTCTGGACCCCTTTCCGTTTTTTGACTTTTTCTAAGTTGCACCCTTGCACACACCAGAACATTTTGAAGTTTGAGGATGAACATGTACAGGTTACAACAATCTTTTACACTGGTCATTTCCTCTCCCCTTTTCCTTTAACGTCCGATGCCTTCTGAATTCAGCAGTGCATAAATGTTATCGGTGATGGTTTGTCTACTTTGCTAGTGTGGTTAACAACGCAAGATGCTGGTAGACAGGTTGAGTGAGTGAAACAGAGGCGCAAGATGAATGACAGGCATGACAGCCAAGCTGGCTGGAACATCAGACTTCCTGTTGGAAGGTGAGAGTCTGATCTTGTCAGGGTACCTGTTGGTGTGTAAAGGGTGGACAATTTTGCGTCCAGGTGGAGAGTTTTCCAATCTCCCACATCAACGTATGTACGGCACTGTAACTGCCTGAGCCCCCTTCACTTGTTCACACACACACACACACTCACACACACACACAACACACAACACACACACACACACACACACACACACACACACACACACACACACACACACAGAATACCAAACACGGATGTCACAGATCCAGTAAGCCATATCTATGTCTTGCGGCCTATGGAAACAAAATACCCAGCATGCACACCCACCAACCATGGGGTATGTAGATTTGTGCAGCAACTAAATGCATTATCATGTAGCCTAGGGAGAGAAACAACATGCATCATAACAACAACACATCATCATCATCTCATTTCTCTCCCTTGCTGGGATTGGCACTAAGAGCCATGCTTGATATCACAAGTTTTCTCCATGTAACATGATTAAGACATCTGTGGGTGACCTCCTGGATCTCCAGACCACAGACTTCAGCGATGTTTTGAAACAGGAGGTGTGCGGTCGTCCCTTTCTTCTCCTCGCCTCAGCTGTCCTCTGCAGGACCGTTGACATCAGATCTGTTTTGGTGTTTCTGATCGCATGGCCTACATATTTCAGATTTCTTTTGTTGATCTCTGTCAGCAGCTGGTGCTGGACATTCAGTTCCTTTAACACGCTATCGCTTGTTCTTCTGTCTGTTTCACTCTGAGAAGTCGTCTATAGAGCCATACGTTTGCTGCACTGATTCTACTTTCTTTGTCTTGTGTCCTGGCTTGGAAACTATACATGAAAACAGGCCAAATCCAAATATTCAGGATTCTTAATGTTAAATCTTTGGAAGGCCTCTGTCTTTCCATACCCTGTTTAACCGGACCAATTTTTGTTTTGCCATGCCAATTTTTGTTTTCACATCTTTGGTGCAGGAGCCATCATTTGCTTTTACAGGTCCTAAATACCTGAAATGTATCAACAACACAAAGTCCCCGCAAAGTAAATGTATAAATGAAATCAGGCATTGTCAGTATAACGAAATGACAGAAACTGTAACTGCCAGTGTGAGATACACCATCATGTTCTACACACAAGTTGTAACCAACACAACAATACTCACTGACACAGTCACTGGTGGTGTGAGATAACACCATCATGTTCTACACACAAGTTGTAACCAACACAACAATACTCACTGACACAGTCACTGGTGGTGTGAGATACACCATCATGTTCTACACACAAGTTGTAACCAAACAACAATACTCACTGACACAAAAGTCACTGGTGGTGTGAGATAACACCATCATCGTTCTACACACAAGTTGTAACCAAGACAACAATACTCACTGACACAAACAGTCACTGGTGGTGTGAGATACACCATCATGTTCTACACACAAGTTGTAACCAACACAACAATATTCTACTGACACACAGTCACTGGTGGTGTGAGATAACACCACATGTTCTACACACAAGTTGTAACCAAACACAACAACAATATCACTGACACAGTCACTGGTGGTGTGAGATAACACCATCATGTTCTACACACAAGTTGTAACCAACACAACAATACTCACTGACACAAACAGTCACTGGCGGTGTGAGATAACACCATCATGTTCTACACACAAGTTGTAACCAACACAACAATATTCACTGACACCAGTCACTGGTGGTGTGAGATAACACCATCATGTTCTACACACAAGTTGTAACCAACACAACAATACTCACTGACACAGTCACTGGTGGTGTGAGATAACACCATCATGTTCTACACACAAGCTGTAACCAACACAACAATACTCACTGACACAGTCACTGGTGGTGTGAGATAACACCATGTTCTACACACAAGTTGTAACCAACACAACAATACTCACTGACACAAACAGTCACTGGGGTGTGAGATAACACCACCATGTTCTACACACAAGTTGTAACCAACACAACAATACTCACTGACACACAGTCACTGGTGGTGTGAGATAACACCAATGTTCTACACACAAGTTGTAACCAACACAACAATACTCACTGACACAGTCACTGGTGGTGTGAGATAACACCATGTTCTACACACAAGTTGTAACCAACACAACAATACTCACTGACACAGTCACTGGCGGTGTGAGATAACACCACGTTCTACACACAAGTTGTAACCAACACAACAATACTCACTGACACAAACAGTCACTGGTGGTGTGAGATAACACCATCATGTTCTAAGCGCAAGTTGTAACCAACACAACAGCACAATACTCACAGAACAGTGAGGACACCTGTAGCCACTCATGTTCTCAATGATGCCAATCACGGGGATGCCTGTCTTACGACAGAACGTCAGCTCTCTACGCACATCGCCCACGGCCACCGCCTACAGACAGAAGCCAACATCATTTTCACATCAGTTCCTAACTAAACATGCACCCCCCCCCTCCTACCACCTTCACACCACGTCCTACCCACCCCCCACCAATCAAAACAAGCAAAAACACAATGAAGTAAATCCACATGTAATATACAGAGAGGGAACAAGTCTCATCAAAAAGTCAGTAAACTAGGAGGTCCATCTTGCTATGAGCGTCGGGATTTCCTGATCATGTCTCAACAACGCTTGTCTACGAGCGTCAGAGAAATCCGACTCGAGTTTTGAAAATTCGCGGGGTTTACAGTATTTCCGTTAACCGAAACTAATAGCCAGAAATAGATTCTTTGGTCATTCTTAGCCTCGTTTCAGGCCATGAGGTCACTGTACTACGCAGTTAGTGAGTGGACAGTGCAAAGTTCACGACCCACTATCTCCGCAGTGAAGCAGATGACGGAAAAGCAAATGACTGAACAGCACTCAGCAACTCGGTGCTGTTCAACATGATCTCTTCCTTCAGTGCACGTGGAGTGTGTGCACATTGGATTTTATGAAATTTCATTCAAAATGTGACTGTAGGAACTGATGTATTGACCTGAATGTGTATTTTGTAAGACATTTTTCACATGAAAATGTCTCTAATTTTACTTGTACCATTACTCAGCAACAATGAGGGTTAGACTGCTGAAATTTCAGCATTTTGTACACCAATCTTTTAATATATGATCTGCCAAATTTCAAAGCTCTCTGTTTTCATTTGTTTGTATGAGAATTTTTCTCCTGACATATACAAATGGTGCGTATCAGGGGAATGGCAAGGGGCATAATCGTATGTAGTGAGTGAGTTAAGGTATAACGTTGAACACAATGACACACAAGCTTGCCTTAGTTACTCATATTCAACCAATCCCTCCTTTCATGAGCATCAAAATAGTTCTATCACACAGCACCCTTTGCTTTAGTTCATCATCATCATCATGTGCCCTGCCGCAAGACGTTGGTGATCATGGCCCTCCACACAAATATCCCCTTTCGCTGATGGTACATCTCCCATCCTCTCTGTCTTCAGCCACCCTGCAAGTCCGTCCAATATTTTCTCCCTGGGTCTACCTTGTCTTCTCTTTCCCTTCAGCTTTCCTTTTGTGGCCAGGTGCCCTAATTCCCCTTTCCTCAAAAAATGGCCTATAAATGTTGCTTGTCTTTTCCTAAAGTTCTTTATTAATGATCTTCTTGTGTCTGCCTCCATCAAGACTGTTTTGTTTGTTTTGTTTGCTGTCCATGGAACTCTCAACATTCTTCTTAGAAACCACATCTGTTGTCTCAATTTTGTTCTGACTTTGCAAATTGACTGTCCACGCCTCACAACAGTATCGGTTCTATGTAACATTCAAGAACTCTCTTCCTGATGTTAATTAGTTAAACTTGACTAAGCCCTCCTTTTGTGAGTGTCAAAATGATTGTATGCACAGAACTTTCATCATAGTCTTTATGTTAAACTTGACTAAGCCCTCCTTTTGTGAGTGTCAAAATGATTGTATGCACAGAACCTTCATCATAGTCTTTATGTTAAACTTGACTAAGCCCTCCTTTTGTGAGTGTCAAAATGATTGTATGCACAGAACCTTCATCATAGTCTTTATGTTAAACTTGACTAAGCCCTCCTTTTGTGAGTGTCAAAATGATTGTATGCACAGAACCTTCATCATAGTCTTTATGTTAAACTTGACTAAGCCCTCCTTTGTGAGTGTCAAATGATTGTATGCACAGAACCTTCATCATAGTCTTTAAACTTCTGTTTGGAGTGTCAAAATGATTGTATGCACAGAACCTTCATCATAGTCTTTATGTAAACTTGACTAAGCCCTCTTTTGGAGTGTCAATGATTGTATGCACAGACTTCATCATAGTCTTTATAGCCTTCTGTTTTGTTTTTCGTCCTTGATCATTTGTGCCTGTCTCAATATGTGTGTGTGTGTGTGTGCCCATGTCTTCTTGTGAGAGTGTGTGTGTTGTGGAGTTCTGTTTTCACCTGTGGGGTAGTAACCAGGATGGCGCCATCAGGGTTGAAAGCTCGCAGATTCTCCATGACGGAGATGTGTTCATCTGACGTGCCTGGTGGTGTGTCGATGATCAGATATTCTGTGTCCTGCCAGTGTACGTCACTAAGAAACTGACGGATCATTGCTGCACAAAATAAAACAAGCACAGTTAACTCAGTCGTTTGCTCAAACTCAGCAACTGACGGACCACACATCACTGCTGAGCAAACAGAAAGAACAAAATCCTAAACCCACTTACAACCAAACTTCTTTTAAACAGATAAACACAAAACATCTGAGATGGAAACATTTCAGCTGGGAACAAATTCAGGTCCTCCAACAAGTGTCCATGATTTACCAAGCCTGCAGACACCTGAAACTGACAGAGACTTTGAAGCTACGATGAGCACATCATAAGACCAGCACATCTTAACCTTTTCGCGACATGACGCCAGAATAGTCGCGACGCCTGCCTATGCCGTAAGGACACGTCGTGAGCGGGCTCGCGACGGCTGAAAGGTCGCTGTGGACACGTAGCGAGAATGTTCATGACGCCTGTTCTAAAATTAAATACGTCGGTACGTCACCGTAAATTCCCTCAATCTGCCTGAGTCTGTGTTTGTTTACCTGTTCATGTTAATTTACTTGTTTGTTTATTAACTTCTTGTCTTTTTTTCATTTTGGGTTTTCAAAAATTCCTAATTATGTGCACTTTATCATTTACTTTTTTTTTATTTGCTATTCTGTTATCATATGGATGAACAAACCACTGCTTTAGAAGCTATGTACTTATGTGAAATGACTGAAATAGTACATCCACTCTATTTGTATAATGATATTGCTAATTATGTAACTGCTGTGTTACACTTTGTTACCATTATGTTCTAAAATGTTGAAATATTGTCTTTTATGTCCTTTTTCCTGCATTTTTGGCCATCATACGCTGAAAATAACAATTTTTATGAATCTCCTGTGGCTGTCTGGGGTTTTTGACTTTGTGGCTTATGTTGATATTTTCAAAAGTACAAAACACTAACTAAATGAATTTTACAGAATGTATTTTTGCTTCACTAGGGAGATGAAAGAGTGATCTAAAAAATTGTTCTAACATCAATAAGCTAGCTTTTACAGCCTACTCAGGAAAATGAAATAAAAATGACCACAATAGGGTGTCCCCAGGGCATATCTGCTTCCTGCCTACAGTGTACTCAGGGAATAGTAGGTATAGTGAGGCAGTGTCGTGAAAAGGTTAACCTTTAGCGCACTACATTTTTCCAGCACTTCTTTTCCCTGCATTCTTTCTCTGGGAGCAAAAAACTTGAGAGCATCTACTCCTTTAGAATTATTATAACTTTGCTTGTATTGTATGCAGAGACTTGATTTGTTGTGTACTAATAAAATAATGGATGAGGAATGTTTTCATATAATGCATTATGTTCTGCATGCATGTTTTGACATTGGAAAAAAAAAATAAACACAAGAAGTTTCGGTGAAATCAGTTAGCCATGAATGTTCATACCCACTTGGAACATCGCCGTCACTTTCGGTGTCACTTTCACTTGAAGCACTATCATTGTCACCAACATCATCTACCATCACTTCGCCGTCGATTTCAGCTTGTGTGAAGCCTTTAAACTCATTTTCAAAGTCCGAATCGTAGAACAGTTTGTACAACCATTTTTCCCAAATCAGCCTCCGCCATTTTGGTGTTGAGAAAATCCCCAAAATCAAAAAATCATTTCCGCGTGTTGAATCGAAGGAAATGCAAATGGCGGACGGAAGAGAAGAGTCTAGCCTTGTTTTGAATCGAAAGTCACAGTGTTTCTATTATTAGTAACGGATATAATGTTCATGAACCAGGAATTTTGAACACCCTTTGCTCTGCGACAGTACGCCTGCAGATGCAGGGGAAATAATCCATACGGCGCCACAGTGCACCTACAGCGGGCTAAAGGTTAATTGAACAATGACGTATACATGACAAATTGATGGCAACAATCTGTGTGTGTAAATATATATACATAGTGTGTGTGTGTGTGTGTGTGTGTGTGTGTGTGTGTGTGTGTGTGTGCGTGTGCGTGTGTGTGTGTGGTGTGTGTGTGCGTGCGTGTGCGTGCGGTGCGTGCGCGCGCGCCCTATCCACCAGTGCGAGCTGGTGGACACTTTGAGGAAATAAAACTGATAGAATCAGGAAGAGTGAAGGAGAGACAAGGGGAATGGTTTGACATACCAGTTTTCTTCGGCCCTCTCCAAATGATGGCCTCACTGTTGTTTTCCAGCAGGAAAGCGATGGACATCACGCCCAGCTTCTGTTCTGCGTCCACATAGACAGGCAACCACCTGAGGGACAGATACTAATATTACAATTAATGCACTTTTTTCTTTTACTTTTTGTTTTATTCTTTTGCTGTCATCTTTTGCACCACTAGTCAGTGGCAATGGTTCCACAGCACTTACTCTGACACCACAGCACAGCACTAACCCCAGGTTCATTGTCCTTCCCCCGTGGGGGTGCTGGGGGCTCTTTCAGTATATATAGTATCCCCACCTTCCGGATATTCTGCGCTAGAAATTCCCTCTTTTCTGTCACTCTCTTAGTTTCTTTCTTCCTCCTTTGCTTTCTGTCATTTCTTCCTGTCATTTTCTGCCTTGCTGGTGTTCAATAAAGTACTTTTTCTTAGGATTGATAATTGGGTACATGTATTAAGTGCATTGTTGGCTCTAGGGAGGTGAGATATGCAAAGCGATATTTGGTAAATTATGCCTTTTTTATTCACGTTTTGGTGTCCCTAGGTATGCTTATATTTGTATTCAGGTTATTTTTTTAAATCCCCTGTGCGATAAATTGGACGGAGTGGTCAACCCCAGGGGCATTGATGTTCTTAGATTATGTGCATGAATGCATTGATATGTGTAGGCCTACTTAATTTTCTTTTCTTTCTTTTTTCCTGTTGAAGTTTTTGTACATTTTGAAGCGGTTATAGCCCTGATATGGCTCCACGAAGTCAGCTGGGCTTTAAACAATAAAAACAATAACAAGTCAAAGTCCAGTGCCACAGTCCACCTGGGTCAGCGATGTCAGGCTGCCACGGAGCTTTGCTATCATGACTGACAATGCACAATGCTGGTGGACAGGGTGAGGGAGTCAGGGTTAAGAAACAATCACACACTATAAGCTACCTACACAACATAGACACTGGAAGGATGAAACACACATTAAGAAAACAATCCAATCAGAGAATGTAAATCAGTAAAACAAACGGAAAAGACTGACCCCTCTGAGCACTGATGGATACTCTGACCCTCCAAGTTGAACATCTTTGGTATGCTGGGTCCACACAGGTCCACATCCAGTAGTCCCACCTGACACAACACACACACATTCACACACACACAGCACTTAACAATTACATTTTGATAAAACAATCTGCATCTCCAGATGACCAAAGTCACGTAATAGGGAAGGAAGGGGGTAGGGGACAGAAGGGAAGAACACCCCATCTGATCTAGAACTGAACCCAGGCCTTCTGGCACGCCATGTGGATGTTCTGGTACCAGACAACCTCTTCATAATCTTCTGCCATGCCATGTGGACGTTCTGATACCAGATCTCTTCATAATCTTCTGCCATGCCATGTGGACATTCTGATACCAGACCTCTTCATAATCTTCTGCCATGCCATGTGGATGCTCTGATACCAGACCTCTTCATAATCTTCTGCCATGCCATGTGGAACGTTCTCTGATACCAGAGAACAACCTCTTCATAATCTTCTGGTATGCCATGTGGATGTCCTAATACCAGTCAACCTCTTCATAATCTTCTGCCATGCCATGTAGATCTAATACCAGACAACCTCTTCAAAAATCTGATAACATTAGTGGATGAGTGATTACAATCTCTACATAAAAATATATTTACTGTATTAAATCACTTAATTACTGTGTTGTGTTATTTTGTGCACAAGTGTGTGGTGTGTGTGTGTGGTGTGTGTGTGTGTTGTGTGTGTTGTGTGTGTGTGTGTGTGTGTGTGTGTGTGTGTGTATGTGTGTGTGTGTGCCATAAGAAGCATTAACCTAGTAAATGAACAAATGTAATAATAATGAAAATGATGGCTCCTTATACAGCCCCTCATTTCAGATGAACCCTAAGCGCTTCACAAAAACACAAGTATCTGAGGCGGATAAATTAAACATATCAACCCATACTGCTGTGACCATAAAACATGTTAAGTATGACCATAGGGGCAGACCATGAGAAAACATCATCATCATCATCATCAGGTGCCCTGCCGCATGGCGTTGGCGACCATGGACCTCCAACCATCTCTATCTCTCATTGCCCCTAGCATCTTCCCCACCCTCCTCATTCCCAGCCACTCTGCAAGTCTGTCCAGCATTCTCTCCCTGGGTCTACCTGGTGCTCTCTTTCCCTCCAGCTTTCCCGTTGTGACCAGGTGCTCCAAATCCCCCTTCCTCATAAAATGGCCTATAAATGTTGCCTGTCTTTTCCTAATCTTCCTTATGAGTGATCTACTTGTGTCTGCCTCCATCAAGACTGTCTCGTTTGTTTTCTTTGCTGTCCATGGAACTCTCAACATTCTTCTTAGAAACCACATCTCGGCTGCCTCAATCTTGCTCTGGCTTTGCTTGCTGACTGTCCACGCCTCGCATCCGTACAACAGTATTGGTTCTATATAACATTCAAGGACTGTCTTTCTGATGTTAATTGATAGGAATTTGTTGGTAAGAATGCTTGTCATCTTCTTGAATGCTGTTTTGGCTTGGCCGATTCTGCCAGCTATTTCCGATGTGCATCTGCCGTCTGATGAAATGACCGTTCCCAGGTATTTGAACTTATTAACCTGTGTCAAGGTTGTGCCATTTGCTGTTATTTTGCATGAGGGGATTTCATGTTTTTTACTGATCACCATGACTTCAGTCTTCCTGCTGTTTAGTTCCAACCCCTAAAACATCATGTTAACAAAAAGCCCTTATGACTGCTGTGACCACAGGGGCAGACCATGATAAAATGTTAACAAAAAGCCTTATGACTGCTGTGACCATAAAAAGCCTTATGACTGCTGTGACCACAGGCAACCATGATAAAACGTTAACAAAAAGCCCTTATGACTGCTGTGACCATAGGGGCAGACCATGATAAAACACGTTAACAAAAAGCCCTTATCAGCTTATGACTGCTGTGACCACAGGGGCAGATCATGATAAAATGTTAACAAAAAGCCCTTATGACTGCTGTGACCACAGGGGCAGATCATGATAAAAATGTTAACAAAAAGCCCTTATGACTGCTGTGACCACAGGGGCAGACCATGATAAAACGTTAACAAAAAGCCCTTATGACTGCTGTGACCATAGGGGCAGACCATGATAAAACACGTTAACAAAAAGCCCTTATGACTGCTGTGACCACAGGGGCAGATCATGATAAAATGTTAACAAAAAGCCCTTATGACTGCTGTGACCACAGGGGCAGATCATGATAAAACATGTTAACAAAAAGCCCTTATGACCACAAGTCGACTGCTACAGCTAATATCATAACATGATATACATACATACTCCAACTCTTCCTCCATCACATACACACACATAAAACACTGAGTCTCAAGAGCAGACCAAAACAAGTGATCAGGGCTTAAAACAGGAGGAGGAAAAAACCACTGAAACTAGTCTGACCGGAAAGTTCTTCCAAGAAAAATCAGGGGCCACAACTTGTGCGCCGTTGCTACGAACGCTTGCGAGCTGATCACAAATGCCTTGCTCCTTTTGTTTTTTTTGTTTTGTTTTTTTTGTTTTTTTGGGTTTTATTTTTTTTGACAAACCGAAATCGCGGAATTCCGCCCAGACGCGGAACGTTTTAAGCCCTGAGTGATGCATTTATGAAACAAAATATATGTATAATACTGCACATCACTATACAGTGGTGAAATAACAAGATAAAAAAAAAAAACCCCAACATTTCTAACACCTGAAAAGGAAGAAAATGATAAGTGATTGCAGTCACCTTTTTGCCCTTGGCTCTAAGTGCCAAAGCCAGCTGTACGGCGATGGTACTTTTGCCCACCCCTCCTTTTCCTGACAGTACCACAATGACGTGCTGAACACTCTGCAGACGTTCCATGCTGACCACGCTTCTCCTGTCATGCAAACATGATAATCATCAGTCCATTCATGAACATTTACATTACTCCAGCAAAACTGATAATATAAACATGATATTATTTTATTTTCTGATAACAACAATGACCTACACAAAAATTTACACAAATGAATTATGAAACATATTTATTTCTGTTGTAACTTGTATTTCTAGTTAACAATTTTGTTAAAAGCATACACAGTATAATAAAGGATGAATACATAAATCACAGAGAGAATGTTCTTTTTGTGTTTGCTTCTTTCAAGAATGTCTCGTTTGTTTTCTTTGCTGTCCATGGAACTCATAACATTCTGCTTCAGCTGTCTCAATCTTGTTCTGACATTGCATGTTCATTGCCCAAGCTTTACATCTATACGACAGTATTGGATCTACATAACACTGAAGAAATCTCTTCCTGATGTCAACTGAAAGGCATTTTTTGATAAGAAAGCTTTTCACTTTCTTCAATTCTGTTTTAGCTTGGCCAATTCTGCTGGCTATTTCTAATATGCATCTGCCGTCTGTGAGATGACTGTTTCCAGATATTTAAACTATCAACTTGTTTCAATGTGTGCCATTTGCTGTTATTTTACATGGGGGATTTCTTGTTTGTTTGTTTGTTTTTACTGATTACCAGGACTTCAGTCTTCTTGCTATTTGGCTCTATCCCTTTATTTCTATTATTTTGTATCATATTCATGAGATACTGTAGGACTTTTCATTTTCTGCAATTAGAGTGATGCCATCTACATAAAAATGATTATTTATCATTCTTCCTCCAACCTTTATCCTATAGCATTCTTCCTGAAATCTTCTCATGATGGTTTTACTTTAAACAACCCTGTTCACACAACACATCCCTGTCCATCCTATAAGCGATATTTTGAAAAAAGGTTAGTCTGTATAATTTTCAGCTCTCATTGTTTCTGTTTGTTCCAAAGAATATTCTTTATCAGTTTAAGAACTTTTCCTTCAATACTGATTTTTTCCAGTTGGTTCATGAATTCTTCGTCTCTTACCCGATTAACAGGCCAGTTGCCTATTACTGTATGATACTGATAGTCACAGTGACAGTGTATTATATTTATAATTATTAGTTATTATTATTATAACTACGCAGTATTACCGTACAATTCAAAATCATTATAGCTTTCAATCTAAAGCCCAGCCATTCCTTTAACTTATGCACGGTTGAATAACGAAAACGCATATCATAACATCATTATGGCAATTTTTAACACCATCGCCTTACTTTTTCTTAAATCTGCTTTGGTTAAAAGATGCTTTCTCACCCCGAACCAGCAGCCACACAATTTACCTTGGAGAATGGTGAGAATGACCTCCCCTCAATCGAAAACTTCCGGTGGTGAACAGCTTTGAGAACGTGTTGTGAAAATGGGAAAACCAAAAAAGGTGAAGAAGTCCTTTAACTACAACAGAGATCGGAGAAAACAATGGGACAAGTCGAAGAAAACTCCAACAATACGTTGGTAAGTTTATTTTTTCGTAATGGTGTAACTTGTAAGATAATCTGTGATCGTATCGTATCGTAATAGATCTTTTTTTCTTTTTCTATCTTCTTTCGTGTTTAGCCTTCATCATCATCATCATCATTATGATCCATGATCATCATCGTATAAACCTGTCCTTACCATCACCATCGTGACTATGTGCCATTCCACATGCCGATATGGCCCACCATACGAATCTGTCTTTTGTCGCTGCAAGTATATATATTTTAGTTTTTACCCTTTCTTTGCCTTCATCATTATCAGGTGCCTTGCCGCATGGCGTTGGCGATCATGGACTTCCATCCATCTGTCTGAGTGTCTCTATCTCTTGTTGCCTCAGGCATCTCTTCCACCCTCTTTGTCCTCAGCTCTCTGAAAGTCCGTCTAGTATCTTCGCCCTGGGTCTACCAAGCTCTCTTCCCCTCCAGCTTTCCCGTCGTGACCAGGTGCTCCAATTCCCCCTCCTTATAAAATGGCCTACAAATGTTGCCTGTCTTTTCCAAATCTTCCTTATGAGTGATCTCCTTGTGTCTGCCTCCATCAAGACTGTCTTGTTCGTTTTCTTTGCTCATCCATGGAACTCTCAACATTCTTCTCAGAAACCACATCTCGGCTGCCTCAATCTTGTTCTGGCTTTGCTTGTTGACTGTCCATGCCTCACAACCGTATAACAGTATTGGTTCTATATATAACATTCAAGAACTCTCTTCCTGATGTTAATTGATAGGCATTTGTTGGTAAGAATGCTTTTCATCTTCTTGAATGCTCTTTTGGCGTGGCCAATTCTGCTGGCTATTTCTGATGTGCATCTGCTGTCTGGTGAAATGATCATTCCCAGGTATTTAAACTTATCGATGTGTCTCAAGGTTGTGCCATTTGCTGTTATTTTGCATGAGCGGATTTCATGTTTTTTACTGATCACCATGACTTCAGTCTTCCTGCTGATTAGTTCCAACCCTTTACCTTTGCTTTCTATTTCTAGTATATTCACAAGGTTTTGTAGACCTGTCCCTTTTATTTTCTGCAACCAGCACGGTGTCATCTGCAGTGTTTCACATTTCCCTCGGACTCCGGACATTGACCGATTGAAATTTGAAATGACCGATTGTTTTGCTTCTGAGCGGACCCGCTGCCCGATTGATATGCTATCCGAGCGGACCCGTGTCCGATTATTACATGGAAGTCGCGGACACGCCAAGTGTGTTTTATCGAGCGCGTTGAACGGCAGCGCTGGCTGTGCTGAGGCCCTTGTAGTCGCTGACACGCCCGCTGACAGTGACAGTGGACAGCCTATCACAGTGTCAGCCATCGCCCAGCGCTCCGCGAGTGTGCTATTTTTAGCTTCGCACTGATTTTGAAGCAAGGTGCGACTTCAGTATTAACTTACAATAACTGCTTGAATATTCCATTTTTTTGTGTTGTTTAAGACTTAACAGATATTATTCAAAATTGCCAGAATGTGCCAAGTTTTCTCAGTCAGATCTTATTTTATAGCAAGATGCTACTTAGTTTTCGTTATTAAAATTCATTCACTGTTCAGTATCACTATGTTCAAATGTGATTGCCAGATTGTGCCAAGTGTTGTTTTGGGTTGTTTTTTTTTTTACTGATTTTGATTCGAAGCAAGGTGCGACTTCAGTATTAACTTACAATAACTGTTTGTTGATTATTTCATTTGTGTGTTGTTTAAGATGTAATTACTAAAAATCAGTAATTTTTGTTGCAAATGCTTTATGGTATATCAGAGTTCTGCATTACTGGACTTATTTTAAATAAACACTTGTTTTTTTGCGAAAAAATGGTGTCCTATTGTTTTTTCATAGCCAGGACACTGTGTCCTATTAATTTTCTATGTCCAGGACACTGTGTCCTGTTGGGGGTTCAGAAAATGTGAATCATTGCATCTGTGTATCAAATGTTGTTTATCATTTTTCCTTTAATCCAGGGTCTTCCTCTAGGTTTCTCATGATGTTTTTGCTGTAAAGTGAAAACAGATCTGGTGACAAAACACAACCTTGTCTGATTCCTCTTTTGATGTTTTGGAAAGAGCTTATAAACTTAATAAAGTTATATCGTTTTCTATTCTCATTGCAGCTGTTTGTTCCCAATACGTATTTCTGATTATTTGTAGATCTTTTCCATCAATATTGAGTCTTTCTAGTTGGTTGATCAATTCTTCATGTCTTACCTGATTGAAAGCCTTGGTATAATCAGCAAAGCATAAATATAAATCCTTGTTCATCTCTATTGACCTCTCTATGATAGTTCTTAGGATGTCTCACCTGTCTCACCTGTCGGCGTCACCGGGAACAGTGTTGGCCGCTGCACATGATGTCCTCACAAGTTGCCTCCAGCACTCTCGATCTTGGCTAAGTCTGACCACCTCCTGGAGTTTCTTGCCACTGATGTTTGTGATGTTTCTAGCAAGTGATGCAGGTGGCCGTCCTCTGTTTCTCTTTCCTTCCACTTTACCTTGGAGGACAGTGGACATCAAGTCTGTTCTCTCAATTACGGATTGCGTGTCCAACATATTTCAGTTTCCTCCGTTGTATGAGTACTAGGAGCTTGCGTGTAGTACCCAACTCATTCAGTATGCTTTCATTTGAGCGCCTATCCGTCCATTTGACCCTCAGCAGTCTTCGGTAAAACCACAGCTCTGCTGCTTCCACTCGTCTTTTATCCTCTTTCTTCATTGTCCATGCCTCGCAGCCGTATAACATCACTGGCCAGACAAGACATTTTAAGAGTTTTATCTTAAGGTCTGCTGTTATGCTGTGGTCTTTCCAAATATTGTTCAATTGAACCATACTGTTCTTGGCCATTCCAATTCTCATCTTTATGTCTTTTGAGCATGTTCCATCGTGTGTCTTGACTGAACCTAAATATTTAAAGTCCTTGACATTTTCTAGAGGGACTTGGTTTAGCATGATCTGGTCCTGTCTAGTGTTATATTTGCCTGCAACATGCATAACCTTGTCTTCTTTGAATTTAAGTCCAGCCCAGCTGCCTTTCCAACCCGGTCTACCCTGTTCAGGATCCTCCTAGAGCCTGTAATGTTGTCTGCCAGTAATCCTGTGTCATCTGCGTAGCGTAAATTTGACAGGTTTCTACCACCAATATTTACTCCCATGTCTTCTATGTCTGCCTCTCTCATGATATGTTCAGTGTATATGCTGAAGAGATGTGGAGACAGGATGCAACCTTGCCTTACCCCTTTAGTGATGTTAAAAAATTTGCAGTTTTGATTATTCCATCTGATTGTTGCTTTTTGATCATTATATAATGAAGCTATGAGGGAAACCAGATGTCTTGGAAAACCCATTTTGATCATGAAGTGGAAAAGACTTTGGTGAATCACGCTATCAAACGCTTTGCTGTAGTCAATGAAAACGATGAACATCTCTTGGTCTGTGTTTCTAATCTTTTCTATCAATATCTGGAGTACAAACAGCATATCTATTGTTCCCCTGTTTTTCCTATAGCCTGCCTGACAGTCGGATAGCTCTTCCTCTACTTTTGGCTTTAACCTGTTTAAAATTATTATCAGCAGTATTTTACTGGCATGACTGATCAGTGCAATTGTTCTATAATTGTTGCAGTCTTTGACATTTCCACTCTTATGTAACATGACAAATTCTTGGAGCTTCCAGTCTGTAGGCCATTGACAAGTCTTCCATATCTTGCAGCATAAGTGATGCATTACTTTGAGTCCACCATCACCTGAGTGTTTCAACAACTCTCCAGGAATATTGTCAAGACCAGGAGACTTTCTGCATTTTAGATCTTTAATGGCAGATTCAACTTCGCTGAGCAGAGGTTCAGGTTCCATATCTCCAGGGGTCAATTCCAAATTTGGCTCTAAATTATTTTCATGGCTGTCAGGCTTGCCAAAAAGTGATGTGCCATATTCGTTCCACCTATCCAAGACATCATCTGGTTCAGTCAGAGTGTGACCATCCTTGTTGTTGATGCATTGGTTTGTTGCTTTGAAATTGTTTTTTTCACTTTTTTTATTTGTTTGAAGAGCTCCCTCGACTTCCTGTTTTCGTTGTGTTCATTGATTTTACTGCATTCTTGTGCCAGCCAATTTGCTTTGTCTCTTCTGACTTTACTTTTTATTTCCCTTTTCAGTGCTGAGTATTTTTCCCGCTCTCCCTGCTTTCGAGCTTGACTTTTCTTTTCTGCCAGATCTATCACTTCCTGACTTATGTAGGGCTTAGCTTTTTTCCTTTTCTTTTCTTTTCCTAGTTTTTCTTCAGAGATTTTGGTCAGTGTGTTTTTTATGTCTGTCCAGATTTCATCAGGATATGAGTCATTTTCATCCCAAACTTCAAGTAACTTTAAGAAACGATTACTTGTTTCTATACTAAATTCTAACGCCAGCTCAGGGTTTTCTAATTTTGATATGTCGAACTTTGGCATCGATTTGGTTTTAGGCTTCTTCAATATTTTCATTCTTAATTTGGTTGTCACAAGAATGTGATCCGTGTCGCAGTCTGTTCCAGGCTTTGTTTTTGCATTGAGGACAGTTGATTTCCAGGATCTGTCAATGATAATATAATCAATCTGATTACGACACCTGTCTCCTGGAGAGATCCATGTGTATCTTCTGCGCAGTGGTTGTTGGAAGAAAGTATTTGTGATGTTCATCTCATTTGCCTGACAAAACAGAGCCAGCATGTCACCTCTCTCATTTCGTTCTCCTAAACCAATGGTCCTATTCCACATTCTGTGTCAGCCCCCTCTCCAACTTTAGCGTTGAAGTCACCCATCACAATGCATATTTCCTTTTTGGGGATTTTGTCTCTGATAGTTTGGAGGTCATTGTAAAAATTTTCTATTTCTTCTTCTGAGCTAGTGGATGTTGGAGCATAGGCTTGAACTATGTTCAAAACAGCATATTTGGTATTTATTTTGACAGTGAGAAATCTGTCATTAATTGGATTATAGCTTTTCAGAGCTCCAGCATGCTTTTTGTCCAGCACAATTGCTACTCCTCTTGAGCCACCTTTTTCATTTCCACTATATACAACTGTATGCTCTCCTACAGGATGTATATGGCATTAATAGTTCCTTTCCCTTAGAACTACAAATCCACACTGTTCATCTGCTATTTCTCTTTTGATTCTATTCCTTGTCCTCATCATGATTATTCTTAACAGGATTTTTGTTACATGACTCATCAAACTGATTGTGCGATGGATCATGGAGTTCACATTCTATAGCCCCTGTCTTCTTCTCTGGTCAAAGACGGTCCAGACCAGATCGTCTTTGCCTTAGGTAGACTAAATTAGTCAGCATCATCATCATCGTCAGAATCATCATGATGGGTGCATCAGTAACTGAGTAAGCCTGCCTGTCGATTTACCTTCAGCCTTGATCTTGATGTACCCAGAATCAAAGTAACTACCAGCACTCAAGCAAACAAAAACCAAAAACACATGACAATGGAACAAGAATTTGTATTTCATTTGCAAAACAGGCACTAATTTTCCGGCTAACTTATAATGGCCATTGTCAAGCGAGCACAACAGACAACAAATATAATGTCCACAAAACTTAGGAAGAAAACAACAGCAACAGAACTTCTCACATGTTTTAGAGCAGGAGAAAATGATTCAGAAATGAAATCACAGAGGTTTTGTATTTTGTAACCTGAGAAGTAGGGGAGAGAAATGTGATGAGCTAAAGGAGGTGATTTGATGATTTTTGTTAACTGTCATCAATGTAAAGTCGACTTAACACATCCGTGACGGGACGCGACTATAGTGAACGCCGAGCTTCACCTACTGCCGGGTTGCGCTAAAAGTCGTTTTTGTGATATATGGTACAGAACTGGATGGCGGCTAAAAGCTATTTAAGTAATAGCTTTATAAATAGCACAGCTAAACTCAGCATCCTTTTTTCATTAAGTACACAAATTTTGGTGACAATTGGACTTCATTCAGGCCTGCTGGAAATTTATTGGAGGCAGGCTCAAGCTGACAGGAAGTTCAGGCCGAGGCAGGGCCAGTCACAAGAGTTAAAAATAATAGTGCCAGGATTTGACTTCATTCTGGGTCAGATTAGATCCGTGATGACTGTTTTACTGAATCAAGCGCGTATTATGCTCATCAAGCGTTGTATTATGCTGATCATGCAAACATGCTATCTGTAATTTACAAACAGCTTCCAAAACTTTTTTTTAAAATTTTATGTATCTGACATGCCTGATTCACGTCAAAACCAGGCTTATTAAAAGGTATTATCTTATACTAACAGCTCCAAAAACTTTTTTTTTTAATCAAATTTGTGTGTAGTAGCCTAATGAAGAATAAATGAATGTGCCTGGAAAATTCCAAATGTTTCTAAAAGACTTTGAAATTGTTCCTAAAAGAGTTCACAGAGGTTGGCATCTCTGTATATATATATATGCTGTGCAAAACCACCTGTGTTGGATACTTGGAAGCATAAGGACCTTCCCTTTGAAGGACCAAAATACTAACGCTGTAAAATTGTACCTGCATATACTATGTTTGGTAATGTAACCCCTGGCAGTGTTTTGCTAATTTCTACAGAAAAATAACAAAAACTATGTACTATCAATTACACTTTTTAGTAGGAACCACTAACAGCATTAACGTTTATTCCCAAGCAGAAGTACCTGTGGTGACTTCACTGTTATATTGTATGAAGTGTCTCGACATGAGTATGAATTCTCTATGCTCAGCCATAATTGTGTCAGCATGTCACTGGGAATCTCTTCACAAAGTACAGATACTACACAGTAAACCTTTCTATGTCATCTGACACAATTTTTCTGGCTTAAAAGCGACAGTTTCATGGATTGATTAATCCCTTTGACTCCTAGGCCCTCCACCGTCTCCGCCCACCTACTACAGATCCTGCAGGACATGGGTATTTTTCTTTGCTACCATTTTATCCAACTGGACGAGGCAGCAGGGAAGTTTTTAGTCCGTTTTTATTAGTCCCGATTGTTTGTGTTATGAGTCTGTTGTGACCGAGCGTTTCTGCACCAAAAAGGCCGGTTGGCCGAAAATTTGCGCTTGTTTTGTCTTGTTTTGTTAGATACGCGCTTACATTGGTTTTCTTGTTCTTCTGGTTCCTGATTAATTTGCGTCAAAAGCAACCAACCAGACACTTCTTTTTGTCCCACCCGCATTGTTTAGACCATGAAATCCTAGCAAGACAGAAGTTTTTCAGTGCCACCAGAATAGCAAGCAGAATTGGTCTTGCCGGCCAGTTCTGACAGATACACTGATGTTGACCATTATGAAATGGACAGTAAAATGTTGAAGATTTTATGACTAGTTTACCAGAAAATGATGACAATCATACAGATTCTACCAATGACACAGGGAAGCAGATAAACAAAGAATGAGTGACATGACTGTAACACATGTGTCAAGCAGATAAACAAAGAATGAGTGACATGACTGTAACACATTTGTCAAGCAGATAAACAAAGAATGAGTGACATAGACTGTAACACATGTGTCAAGCAGATAAACAAAGAATGAGTGACATGACTGTAACACATGTGTGTCAAGCATGAATAAGACAAATGAATGCAGTGTGATATGACTGTAACACATGTGTCAAGCAGATAAACAAAAGAGACATGAGTGAACATGCACAGACTGGTGAACGACTATGTGTCAAGCAGATAAACAAAGAATGAGTGACATAGACTGTAACACATGTGTCAAGCAGATAAACAAAAAGAATGAGTACATGTAACAGGTATACAAAAATGTGGTCAAGCAGATAAACAAAGAATGAGTGACATGACTGTAACACATGTGTCAAGCAGAATGTAATACTACAGACAGAAAAAAGTGAGTGACATGCCTGTAACACATGTGTCAAGCAGATAAACAAAGAATGAGTGAATGACAAATGAAATGTGTATAGTGGGGACACAAAAATGTGTCAAGCAGATAAACAAAGAACAAATGACATGACTGTAACACATGTGTCAAGCAGATAAACAAATGAATGAGTGAACATGGAACATAACAAGAGGACAGACTGTAACACATGTGTCAAGCAGATAAACAAAGAATGATGTGACTGAACTTGTAAAACAAATGGTGTGGTCCAGTCAGGCCGCAGATCATTTGAACCAGATTTTGAGCCATAAAGAAATGGTTCTGATTACCATCATGCTGATATAGAGCTTGACACTGCCAGTGATGACAGTGACCATGAAGATGGCAGTATCACCTGCTTGTTTGCTTGCTTGTTTATTTGTTCGTGTTTTCCATCATAAACTTCCTAATTACAAACACTTTGCCTCTTGTATACATGTTTCACTTTCCATTTGTATTTTGTAATACATGTGGGAAACATTGTTTTGGAAAAAGTTATGTACATGTGTAATGGCCCAAATAGTAAATTGCAGTGTTTGTTTACCTTGCTGCTTATTATAGTAATGCTGTATTGTAGACCTAAAACCCATCATGTTCATGAAAGTTTGCAAGCTGTATGAAATACTGTCTTTTATGTGCTGTCTTCTGCTCTGTTGGCAGTGATATGCACAATTACATATTTTATTTAGCTCCTGTTGTTGGCAGTGATATGCACAATTACATATTATTTAGCTCCTGTTGTTGCAGTGATATGCACAATTACATATTTTATTAGCTCCTGTTGTTGGCAGTGATATGCACAATTACATATTTTATTTAGCTCCTGTTGTTGGCATGTTGACATATTACATTTATTAGCCCTTTGGCAGTATAATTACATATTTTATTAGCTCCTGTGACTGTTTTTTGTTTTGTTTTTTCATTGTGTGACTATTGTTGACATTTTCAAAAGCACAAAACACCAACTGGATGATAAGTATACATCTTTTTTTCACCGCTGGGGAAACAAGAAGTTAGTTCTGCAGAAGTTGTTTTAAGCGTGATAACCTAGGTCTAACGGTCAATTCAGGAAAATGAAATAAAACTGACCAAAATAGGGTGTTCTCTGGGTGTTTCTGCGGTCTGGCCACATCTGCAGAGGACATTACTAGATGCAGCCAATGGGAATTTAATGAATAGGTTTGAATTACAGCAGAGAAGAAACATAAACTATTTTATAGTGCTTTGCTTACTCACTTGTGTTTATTTTTGCAGCAAACAGATTAAAAATGCCTGGGACAGCAAAAAGAGTTTGGCCTCCAATTTTCAAGAAATGGGTCTGTCAGCAGATCCCAACAAGACTCTTCGCATTCCAACTGCAAAGGTTAGTATTGAATCCAAAACAAACATTCAGACAGCGATGAGAAAAACATGAAAATGGAATCAGAACGTTTAGTATTAACCCTTTAACTCCCGCATCCTGTCCACAGCATCCTGCATTGCCGAGCATAACTGGCAAAGCAAAAACCTAACCTTTAAGTCCCTCACAGGAAGTTGGTAGATAGGGTGAGGGAGTTGAAGGGTTCAGTTTTCACAGTTGATAGATAAGGTGCGGGGGTCAAAGGGTTAAAATTGACAAAAATACTGTTCTTCTAGCATAACAATACCATAGCATATTTTCAATACCATGTATTCCAGACTGAATACGTGTAGACGTGTTTTGTTATTTGCAGGATGTAATGGAAATCAAGTGACTGTCAGCATTCAAACACATAAGAACTACTAGAACTATACAGACATAGGATTGGGCCTGAGAACATCACATCACACTTACTGTATTCTGGGTAATTTCACACTACTAGTACTAATGATGATGATGATGATGATGATGATGACGACAACGACGATAAAGTTGTGATGATGATGATGATGACTGGATATTCATATAGCACCTTTTATCAAGCACAGATCACTTTACAGTTGACAACATTTTGTAAGTAACAAATATATGTGCATACACACACATACACATGTATGTGCACACATGCACCTATGCACACATTTGTGCATGCGCACATTTCACACATGCACGCTCAGTGTGCACATTGCACATGCAGCACACAGATGGACACACACAGACGTACCCTCACTGTCACACACACACATGCACACACACACACACACACACACACGCAGCACACACACACACACACACACCACACACACACACACACACACACACACACACACACACACACACACACACACACACACACACAATATGCACATGCACAAAATTCCCCAAAATATGGTTGAATAATACAACATCAAGATCTGTGAATAATATTTAACCGTTTGTTTTTATTTTTGTTTATTTATTTGTATTACAATATTTACATGGCGCCAAATCTTGACAGATCAAATCAAAGCACAATCACGCACCAGGCATACGCATACAATTGACACAGATTATATTACAATATCAAATATTTAGAAACTTAATAATAAAAAAAAAAAAGACCTACACAAACTGAGGAAAAGAACAGTTGTAGAAATCATTGTTGGGAAAAGTGGTGGGTTTTTAAATTGGATTTAAAAGCATAAGACACATTTCAAATGATTTGTCGAAAAAGTCAACATATGCATTGTTGATTAAACTTTACTTTTACATGTCAAAGACCAATTTTGCTAGGGGAAGAATAGTCATCATCTTCACTCAGTAAGGAAAAGGCTTGGTGAGAATATGGTGAAATTATTTCCTTCTTGAAACCAGCACATGGAAAAAAGAAATGCGCTTCATCTTCCCTGCCATTTTTAGAGAGACAGAGGAGGGAGCAGCACTGAGATGTATTTAAAAATGCATAATGGTTTTTGGAAAGAAAACAGAAAGCAGACATCATTCAGTCATATATATATATAGACTACTACTAATTCAGTTAAAAACAGATTATACAACATGATTTTAAAACATGTGGGAATAGATTTATAACCAGTATAGTCTGAACAGGTCCCTCACACTCTGTGTGTGTGTATGTGTGTGTGTGTGAGTGCTGGTTTCTTTTTTTTTTCTTTTTTTTCTCTCTCACAAAGATTGGGAGGGGAATTTAACACATTGACACCATCAGAATGACAGTACAACTCAAACATTTGCTTGCAAGTCAGTGCTCAGCCTCTTACCGACTGAGCTACTAGAGTGACAACCAACAACAACGCACATAAGCACCATGTTTGTGTCAGGTAAGCCTATCAATTAACATCAGGAAGGAGTCCTTGAATGTTACATAGAACCAATACTGTTGTACGGATGCAAGGTGTGGACAGTCAACAAACAAAGTCAGAACAAAATTGAGGCAGCCGAGATGTGGTTTCTAAGAAGAATGTTGAGGGTTCCATGGACAGCAAAGAAAACAAACGAGACAGTCTTGATGGAGGCAGACACAAGTAGATCACTCATAAGGAAGATTAGGAAAAGACAGGCAACATTTATAGGCCATTTTATGAGGAAGGGGGATTTGGAGCACCTGGTCACAACAGGAAAGCTGGAGGGAAAAGAGCACCGGGTAGACCCAGGGAGAAAATGCTGGATGGACTTGCAGAGTGGCTGGGGACGAGGAGGGTGGGGGAGATGCTAGGGGCAATGAGAGATAGAGGCAGATGGAAGTCCATGATCGCCAACGCCATGTGGCAGGGCACCTGATGATGATGATGAAGCCGTAATAGGCATGGTGGCTGAGTCGATCAAATCTGCATGGGTCATGTGATCATGCCAGTGGTCTATTTTCATAAGTCCTGAGCAAACTCAATTGGTCCATCTACAGTTAGCCCACTTGTCACAGGACCCCACTGCAAACATGTAAGTTCCACATCGGCCTGACAACTGGATGTGTGGACTTGGTGTACAGTGACATCAGCTTTCTTTGTTTGACTCCTGCACACTGTCCACCAGCATCCTGCATCATCAACCATGCTTGCAAAACAAAAACTTCACCTTTTGACTCCATCACCCTATCCACCAGCTTCCTGCAGGAAGGGGTGAGGGAGTCAAAGGGTTAAGTGTTTGGCAGTTAGTGGATAAGAGTGCGGTAGTCAAAGGGTTGACGCTTTCACTCCCACACCCTGTCCACCAGCATCCTACATTGTCAGCCACACTAGCAAAACAAAAACTTAACCTTTTGATTCCCGCATCCTATCCGCCAGCTTCCTGAAGGAAGGGGTGGGGCAATCAAAGAGTTAAGTTTTTGCAGTTAGTAGATAGAGTGCGCGAGTTGAAAGGTTAAGGTAGTTTCACACGGGAACTGGTGATTAGCTTAGTCAAACTTTGATTGTAAAAAGCAAAGACTAAATGGTGAATATCTTTGAAGCTGATAACTGCTCTTGTTGTATTCATAGTTCACACTTAGTTGTGTTTCATTGCAAAAGTCATGTTGACAGATTTTGTGTAGACGGGGAAACATGTCTTTCCCTCCGGCTGATAGTTTGTTGATAGTTACTCAAGGACTGATTTGAAAGAATACCAGCGTCTGTTCACTCTGTATCCAACTGCTCCAAAACAATTTACAGAAAAAAAGCACATACAAGAGAGGAAAAGGAGGAGGAAGAGGAAGGGGGAATGTTTTTTTCTTTAATTTTTTTTTTACAAAATATACATTAAAAAGAAAAAAATGGACAGTAGGGGTGAAAACCAGGGAGAGGAGGGCAAGAAAAACAAACTTTTTTCTAAATGTAATAAGGGAAAAAAGTATTAACCCTTTGACTCCTGCACCTTGCCTACCAGCATCCTGCATTGTCAACCATGCTAGCAATGCAAAAAGTTAACCTTTTGACTCCCTCACCCTATCCACCAGTTTCCGGCAGGAAGCTGTGGATAGGATGAGGAGTGAAAGGGTGAAGTTTTTGCAGTTGGTAGACAGGGTGCGGGAGTCAAAGGGTTAAAGAGAACATGTTTTGAACCGTGGCACCCCAAAGTTAACTACTTTAAAATTCGAGACATGCACCACTTGGCCATTGTGCAATGATAATGGTCAAGATGATTTATGACTTCTAAAGCATACATTATTAACGGCACAGAACACCTGTTGCGGAGTCAGTTTGTGATTGCCTTTACAGACTGGAAGACTGTGACAATTCTTTTATTTCAAGTTCAGAAACAAGTTTTGGTAGCTTTGCAATTTCCGTCATCGGCATTTCAAGCTGTTTTTGATGAGAGTGATTTCCCTTCGATCGTTTTAGCAAAATTTAATGATAACAAAATTACGAGAACGCGTGTGAAAATGAGAGAATAAATGAATAGATAAATGAACACGTACACATAGCAATTACTTTTTAGGTGTCAAATTTCAGAATTAAATGAAATAATTCAAATAGTGCCGTTGACTTATTGGAAATTATGTTTTACTAAGATTATGAATGCTGCTGTTGATATTACGGTTACCATTACTATCACTATGAAAGTTCGAAGTTAAAATGCTGTTAAAAATCAGATTAAATGATCTTTGGAGTCACTATGCACTTAGATTAGATGAGTCATACGTATACATTAATAACATAAAAGTGTAAGGAATGCAAATAATTCATTTAGAAATTGTAATAGAATTCATTGTTGGTGCACCAAGTCAAACAGAAAACAACTTTTTAACAAAGAGTATCTGCCCTTTCGGTTTCTGTGAAAAGACGTTTACTGTGTCGTCTGCTCAGGCATCTGAGAGTAAACCTTATAAATTATGCAAGGTTTGTTGTATAGAGTGTGTGGGTCTGTAAACTAAAACTTAATTCAAATGTAGTCTAGTTCGTATAGTTCCTTTAACATAATGTAGTTTCATTTTAATTTTACCAAGTAGATCATAATACCATCAAAAGAAAATGGCAAATACATATTTTTTGTTGAAAAATGGAGAGTGATTTTTTTCATTGGAAGTTTATCTTATGCTTGCTGCTTGAATTGAATACAAACAAGCAAACAAACGCAATCTGTGAAGATGATTTATGTGCATATTAGTATGATATATATTACAATGTGTTGTTGAAGGTGCCATTTAGACAGTCCGTTGATGATATTTTGTGTTGTCATTTAGAAAACAGAGGAGGCTGTTTTGAATTTTTATAACTAGACTGTTATGCACTAAAGAATGAATATAGGCCCCTATATGCACATGTGGTATAAATCCCATGCTGGTTTGGGTGGGGTTGGAGCTGTAATTTAATAGAGTGACAACGTTCTACTCAAATAATTACACACTGATATTTTTTTTCAAATTACATCACATGTAAAATTTTCAAACCAAATCATAAGTTAATTCTCAATAATTTTCATAAAAAGAAAATTATAACACTGAAACAGATCTCCAATAACCAAAGGAGAAAACACTTATAATATTTATCAGTGATCATTAGAAGTGCTCCTGTTTAAGCTTCTGTGGGATTTATGGTGGTGATTGGATGTGCCATTTCCTAGCCTCAAAATGCATATTTTTACATGATGATGAGGATTTAGAGAAGTCAGAATGTGGTGCATGTATTTGGAACTTAATTGGATTTATAGTTCTTTTAACATAATTTAGTTTCATATTTGGCAAAGGAGAATTCAGATTGTGGTGCGGATGTTTGATATTGGATTTATATTTCTTTTAACATTGTTTAGTTTCATATTTGGCAAACTGGTGGCACTTTGTGCCAGTAGTATATTTGTACTTGTAGCAAAGTGGAAGAAAAACTTTTTTTTTCCCCCAAACAAGTTATATTTATCAGTGATCATTGGAAGTTCTCCTGTTTAAGCTTCTGTGGAATTTGTGCGTTATTTGGATGTGCCATTCATGTGCCATTTCTTAGCCTCAACAAAGAAATGCATTATAGGTTATAAATGTAAAATACACATTACAGGATAGCCACCTACAAATGTTGTTCCTTCTTGTGTTATAAGAATGTTCCTGATTCAGTAACTTGTGGTCTATCTGACTGTTTTCTCCTCTGGTTATTGGAGATCTATTTCAGTGTTATAATTTTTCTTGTTATGAAAATTATTGGGAATTAACTTATGATTCGGTTTGAAAAATTGACATGTGATTTGAAAAAAATGTCAGTGTGTAATTAGTTGAATAGGATTTTGTCATTGTATTATATTACAGCTCCAACCTCACCCAGATGTGTCCCTTCCCAGATTGTGTCCCTTCCCAGATTGTGTCCCTCCAGGGATCACAAAGATGGGGGTTACATCAAAGAAACAGAAATATGTGAAGTCGTCTGTTCTTTCACTTTTTTTTTTTTTTTTTTTTTTAGCCTAAGAATACTTTCCATATAACTTATAAGACTCTTCCACATGTAGTCCCCTTTTCAGCATGGTTAAAAAATGCTACCATCGTTTGTTGATACCAGGACAAACAGACAACTTCATCTTTCAGCCACTATTGTAAATACATTTTTAGACATCTCTTGAAACTTACTTATTCCTACTTTTCACATATATTGTAAGGAATAATGTAAACCAATAAAAAAAAATGCCCACAGTTTGAATACTGGGTGTAGTGAAAATTATCTGGGAAACATTGCTGGATTGGACAGTATCTAAAGTTCAATCTCAGCCCACAACATTAACCCTCTGACTCCTGCACCCTATTCACCAACTGCAAGAACTTGACCGTTTAACTCCCGCACCCTATCCACCAGCCTCCTGCAGGAATCTGGTGAATAGGGTGAGGGAGTCAAATGGTTAAGTTTTTGCTTTGCCAGTATGGTTGACAATGCAGGATGTTGTGAAACAGTGTGTGGGAGTCTAAGGGTTAAGAACTGGCCTGTTGGCTGCCCAGCTTAATGATTCCATCTTTCTGGTGGGTCAGCTTAGTGTTTCATAGCTCCTTTTCCCCTTCTCACCTCCCCACTTCAAGACTTGTGTGGGCTCAGGGTTTTTGCACAGGCTTAGGGAATCTACCAGATAATGGCTGACTGGTTTGCATGGAGTGCGTATGGAATTGTCTGAGTACAATTAAATAATAATAATAATAATAATTACAATAATAATAATTACAATATTTATTAATAGTGCAAAATCTGATGAAATCAAATCTAAGCGCTGAACAGACACACCACACGCACGCACCACACGCACGCACCACACACACACACACACACACACACACACACGGCTATAAATGGGGAGAAAGAATAAAAGCAATGGAAAATTATAGAGAGCATGTTATATACAATTATATATTACAATGTGATTCCCCTCCGAGTGGAGACAGGCTGCAGAGGGGGTTGAGTGAGGTCAGGATTTTATGCAGAGGAGAAAATGTGAGTTTTGAGAGCGGACTTGAAGGAGACAAAAGTAGGTTGCTGACGGACTGAGAGAGGAAGTTTGTTCCAGGAGAGTGGACCAGAAACAGAGAAGGCCCATGGACCATAGGTATTGAGCTTAGTGCGTGGAAAGCGAAAAGTCAGAGGATCAGAGGCAGAGCGGAGGGTACGTGAGGGAACATAGATCTCAAGTAGGCTTGACAGGTAATCGGGGGCTGTGTTATTGAGGCTTTTGTAGCACATGGTGTCTAGTTTGTACTGTATGCGCTTTGATACAGGGAGCCAGTGAAGTTGTGCCAGAAGAGGAGATATATGGTCAGCTTTTTTCTTTTTGAGTACAAGGCGTGCAGCATTGTTTTGAATGCGCTGTAGGATGTGAATGGTGGAGGCCGGAAGACCAGACAGGAGTGAACTGCAATAGTCAATGCGAGACATTATGAAGGAGAGAACGAGTTCTGCAGTTGTTTCGACAGAGAGATACTTCCTCTTGAACAAACTCCAGACTCCAGCTTTTAAGACTGACAGTGCCTAGAAACACATCTTGGCTTTTCTGTTGTCTAGTCAGTTGTCTCTGTTGCTGGACAGTGATGACTCAACATGGCAAAGCCAGGAAAAGCCTGGAAACATGAGTATCCATCTGGTTGCCTAGAAATACTAGGTTATCAGTCATGCCTGATCGTCTCTGGAAACATGGGTACCTTCCTGGTTGCTTAGTAAAAGTGCTACATTATCAGTCATGCCTGATTATCTCTGGAAATGTGAGTACCCGTCTGGTTGCCTAGTAGAAGTGCTATATTATCAGTCATGCCTGATTATCTCTGTAAATGTGAGTACCCATCTGGTTGCCTAGTAGAAGTGCTATATTATCAGTCATGCCTGATTATCTCTGGAAATGTGAGTACCCATCTGGTTGCCTAGAAATAATCATTATCAGTCATGCCTGATTATCTCTGGAAATGTGAGTACCCATCTGGTTGCCTAGTAGAAGTGCTATATTATCAGTCATGCCTGATTATCTCTGGAAATGTGAGTACCCATCTGGTTGCCTAGAAATAATACATTATCAGTCATGCCTGATTATCTCTGGAAAGTGAGTACCCATTGGTTGCTGAAATTTTAATTGTTTCCTGTATTCCTTATTGTGTGAAATGTGGAGTGCGTGGTTGCCAGGGAAGACATATGATCACAGTACAGCACTGTTCCTGGGGATGACATAATACCACAGTACAGCACCATCCATTTTGTTTCCTGTATGTGTAAAATGTGGAGCACTCCCTAGGGAAGACATATAACACCACAGTACAGCACCATCCATTTTGTTTCCTGTATGTGTAAAATGTGGAGCACTGTCCCTAGGGAAGACATATAATACCACAGTACAGCACCATCCATTTTGTTTCCTGTATGTGTAAAATGTGGAGCACTGTCCCTAGGGAAGACATATAATACCACAGTACAGCACCATCCATTTTGTTTCCTGTTTCCTGTATGTGTAAAATGTGGAGCACTGTCCTTGGGGAAGACATATAATACCACAGTACAGCTCCATCCATTTTGTTTCCTGTTTCCTGTATGTGTAAAATGTGGAGCATTGTCCTTGGGGAAGACATAATACCACAGTACAGCACCATCCATTTTGTTTCTTGTTTCCTGTATGTGTAAAATGTGGAGCATTGTCCTTGGGGAAGACATATAATACCACAGTACAGCACCATTCTTTTTGTTTCCTGGTTTCCTGTATGTGTAAAATGTGGAGCACTGTCCCCGGGGAAGACATATAATACCACAGTACAGCACCATCCATTTTGTTTTCTGGTTTCCTGTATGTGTAAAATGTGGTGCTGTCCCCGGGGAAGACATATAATACCACAGTACAGCACCATCCATTTTGTTTTCTGGTTTCCTGTATGTGTAAAATGTGGTGCTGTCCCCGGGGAAGACATATAATACCACAAGATGGCACCATCCATTTTGTTTCCTGTTTCCTGTATGTGTAAAATGTGGTGCTGTCCCCAGGGAAGACATATAATACCACAATATGGCACCATCCATTTTGTTTCCTGTTTCCTGTATGTGTAAAATGTGGAGCACTGTCCTTGGGGAAGACATATAATACCACAGTACAGCACCATCCATTTTGTTTCCTGTTTCCTGTATGTGTAAAATGTGGAGCACTGTCCTTGGGGAAGACATATAATACCACAATATGGCACCATCCATTTTGTTTCCTGGTTTCCTGTATGCATGGATTTTCTTTTTATACTTTTGATCGTGACAATAGATTTTTGTGCAACATCTTTCCAGGGACAGCATTGCAATGGGATCTGTGTACATGTTAAATACAGCCTGCTACACACAGCTGTACATGTTACACACAGTTGTACATGTTACATACAGCCTGCTACACACAGTTGTACATGTTATATACAGCCTGCTACACACAGTTGTACATGTTACAGCCTGTTATACAGTTGTACATGTTACATACAGCCTGCTACACACAGCTGTACATGTTACATACAGCCTGTTACACACAGCTGTACATGTTACATACAGCCTGGCTACACACAGTTGTACATGTTACAGCCTGCTACACACAGTTGTACATGTTACATACAGCCTGCTACACACAGTTGTTCATTTGCCACCTCGTCCAAAGGGCTAGCACCCAGACCACTCAAGGTGGAGTGGAAATGGGCGACAGTCTGAACAGTTGGACAGGAAACCTCTGTTCTCAGACCTCTTGCTTCCTTGAGAAGGTTCTCCATCTACTGGACCAAGTAACTGTTGTATTCCCCCATGGGGATGCCGGGGACTCTTTCAGTATAAATAGTATCCTCACATTCTGGAAATGGTGCGCTAGAAATTTCCTCTTTTCTGTCACTCTCTTTATTTCTTCCTTGTTTGCTTGCTTTCTGTCATTTTCTGCCTTGCTGGTTCATTCACCTGTATGTGTTTGATGAAGTCTTACTACTTTCCCTTACTGTGGAAAATGACTGTGGTTTGACCATTGCTGTCTGTGTGTTTTCAGGAACTGATGGGCCCAAAAGAAATGGATCTTGATGACATCATTGACAAGAAGAAGAAGAAGGGAAAGAAGACACATGTGGTGACAGGTATGGCAATACACTAACACTAAATAAACATACTATACGTTTAACGCTCTGCCTCCTGTGTCCTGTCCACCAGTATCCTGCATGGTCAGCCATGCTAGCAAAGCGAAAACTTAACCCTTTGCCTCCCTCACCATATCCACCAGCTTCTTGCTGGATAGTTTGAGGAGTCAAAGGGTTAAGTTTTTGCAGTTGGTGCTTAGCATGTGGGAGTCAGGGGGTTAAGTATTATGTACCAACACACAATGACAAAAGATAGATTGATGTGGAGGGCCATGATCACCAACACACAATGACAAAAGATAGATTCATGTGGAGGGCCGTGATCACCAACACACAATGACAAAAGATATATTCATGTGGAGGGCCGTGATCACCAACACACAATGACAAAAGATAGATTATGTGGAGGGCCGTGATCACCAACACACAATGACAAAAGATAGATTGATGTGGAGGGCCATGATCACCAACACATACTTGCAATGACAAAAGATAGATTCATGTGGAGGACCATGATCACCAACACACAATGACAAAAGATAGATTGATGTGGAGGGCCATGATCACCAACACATACTTGCAATGACAAAAGATAGATTCATGTGGAGGACCATGATCACCAACACACAATGACAAAAGATAGATTGATGTGGAGGACCATGATCACCAACACATACTTGCAATGACAAAAGATAGATTGATGTGGAGGGCCGTGATCACCAACACACAATGACAAGTAGATTGATGGGGGACAGTATGCCAAACACATACAATAAATAATTGATGTGGAGGCCTGATCACCAACACACAATGACAAAAGATAGCTGTCACGTGATGCCATGATCACCAACACAAGACAGAAAGATAGATTGAGTGAGACCATTGATCACCACACACAATGACAAAAGATAGATTGATGTGAGGACCAAGATCCAAACCAATGACAAAAGATAGATTACATGTGGAGGACCATATGATCACCAACACACAATGACAAAAGATAGATTGATGTGGAGGGCCGTGATCACCAACACACAGTGACAAAAGATAGATTGATGTGGAGGGCCGTGATCACCAACACACAATGACAAAAGATAGATTCATGTGGAGGACCGTGATCACCAACACACAATGACAAAAGATAGATTGATGTGGAGGGACCTGATCACCAACACACAATGACAAAAGATAGATTGATGTGGAGGACCATGATCACCAACACACACATGACAAAAGATAGATTGATGTGGAGGTCCATGATCACCAACACACAATGACAAAAGATAGATTCATGTGGAGGGCCATGATCACCAACACAATCAATGACAAAAGATAGATTCATGTGGAGGCCATGATCACCAACACACAATGACAAAAGATAGATTGATGTGGAGGCCAGTGATCACCAACACACCAATGACAAAAGATAGATTCATGTGGAGGGCCATGGATCACCAACACAAGTGACAAAAGATAGATTGATGTGGGAGGCCATGATCACCAACACACAATGACAAAAGATAGATTGATGTGGAGGGCCGTGATCACCAACACACAATGACAAAAGATAGATTGATGTGGAGGGCCGATGATCACCAACACACAATGACAAAAGATAGATTCATGTGGAGGCCTGATCACCAACACAATGACAAAAGATAGATTGATGTGGAGGCCGTGATCACCAACACACAATGACAAAAGATAGATTGATGTGGAGGCCGTGATCACCAACACACAATGACAAAAGATAGATTGATGTGGAGGGCCGTGATCACCAACACACATGACAAAAGATAGATTGATGTGGAGGGCCGTGATCACCAACACACAATGACAAAAGATAGATTGATGTGGAGGGCCGTGATCACCAACACACAATGACAAAAGATAGATTGATGTGGAGGCCATGATCACCAACACACAATGACAAAAGATAGATTGATGTGGAGGGCCATGATCACCAACACACAATGACAAAAGATAGATTCATGTGGAGGGCCATGATCACCAACACACAGTGACAAAAGATAGATTGATGTGGAGGGCCGTGATCACCAACACACAATGACAAAAGATAGATTGATGTGGAGGGCCATGATCACCAACACACAATGACAAAAGATAGATTGATGTGGAGGGCCGTGATCACCAACACACAATGACAAAAGATAGATTCATGTGGAGGGCCGTGATCACCAACACAGTGACAAAAGATAGATTGATGTGGAGGGCCGTGATCACCAACACACAATGACAAAAGATAGATTGATGTGGAGGGCCGTGATCACCAACACACAATGACAAAAGATAGATTCATGTGGAGGGCCGTGATCACCAACACACAATGACAAAAGATAGATTGATGTGGAGGGCCATGATCACCAACAACAATGACAAAAGATAGATTGATGTGGAGGGCCGTGATCACCAACACACAATGACAAAAGATAGATTGATGTGGAGGGCCTGATCACCAACACACAATGACAAAAGATAGATTGATGTGGAGGACCATGATCACCAACACACAATGACAAAAGATAGATTGATGTGGAGGACCATGATCACCAACACACAATGACAAAAGATAGATTGATGTGGAGGGCATAATCACCAACACACAATGACAAAAGATAGATTGATGTGGAGGGTCATAATCACCAACACACAATGACAAAAGATAGATTATGTGGAGGACCTGATCACCAACACTATGCAATGACAAAAGATAGATTCATGTGGAGGGCCATGATCACCAACACACAATGACAAAAGATAGATTCATGTGGAGGCCATGATCACCAACACACAATGACAAAAGATAGATTGATGTGGAGGGCCGTGATCACCAACACACAATGACAAAATAGATTATGTGGAGGACCATGATCACCAACACACAATGACAATAGATTCATGTGGAGGGCCGTGATCACCAAACACAATGACAAAAGATAGATTGATGTGGAGGGCGTGATCACCAACACACAATGACAAAAGATAGATTGATGTGGAAGGGCCATGATCACCAACACACAATGACAAAAGATAGATTGATGTGGAGGACCATGATCACCAACACACAATGACAAAAGATAGATTGATGTGGAGGACCATGATCACCAACACACAATGACAAAAGATAGATTGATGTGGAGGGCCATGATCACCAACACACAGTGACAAAAGATAGATTGATGTGGAGGGCCGTGATCACCAACACAATGACAAAAGATAGATTGATGTGGAGGGCCATGATAACCAACACACAATGACAAAAGATAGATTCATGTGGAGGGCCGTGATCACCAACACACAATGACAAAAGATAGATTGATGTGGAGGGCCGTGATCACCAACACACAATGACAAAAGATAGATTGATGTGGAGGGCCATGATAACCAACACACAATGACAAAAGATAGATTGATGTGGAGGACCATGATCACCAACACACAATGACAAAAGATAGATTCATGTGGAGGGCCGTGATCACCAACACAATGACAAAAGATAGATTGATGTGGAGGGCCATGATAACCAACACACAATGACAAAAGATAGATTCATGTGGAGGGCCGTGATCACCAACACACAATGACAAAAGATAGATTGATGTGGAGGGCCGTGATCACCAACACACAATGACAAAAGATAGATTGATGTGGAGGGCCGTGATCACCAACACACAATGACAAAAGATAGATTCATGTGGAGGGCCGTGATCACCAACACACAGTGACAAAAGATAGATTGATGTGGAGGACCATGATCACCAACACACAATGACAAAAGATAGATTGATGTGGAGGGCCGTGATCACCAACACACAGTGACAAAAGATAGATTGATGTGGAGGGCTGTGATCACCAACACACAGTGACAAAAGATAGATTGATGTGGAGGGCCGTGATCACCAACACACAATGACAAAAGATAGATTGATGTGGAGGGCCATGATCACCAACACACAATGACAAAAGATAGATTCATGTGGAGGACCATGATCACCAACACATACTTGCAATGACAAAAGATAGATTCACATGGGTGAAAGTAGTTCCGGAGTGTTCCGGAATTCCGGAATGAACCGATTGACAAAAGTTCTTTTCCGGAATGGCAAACTTGACTTCAGGAAAATGCCAATGCAAAAAAAAACAAAAAAAAAAACGAGAGAGAGAGAGAGAGTCTTTCACACTGTCAGCTCGGCTTATCTGCATAATTCAATTATCTATATTATTTTTCCATTAGTCTTCGTTTGTATCGAACGGCGATTCTTCACTGGTGCTTGGCAACACAGAGAGGGTTTAAAGTTACTTCCCTAACTTTTCATTCTTGCTCATGCGCATTCCGAGTCTAAACCGGGGGGAAAAAAAAGTTTGCGAGCGAAGATTTGTATCGACAGCAAATTTGGGCCTAACACATGCGATAGCAACAATGAAGGACGTGCCTGTTAATGCAGATGTTTCTGCAATAGACAAATCAGTAAAAAACAAGTGGCGATGGCTCTGGCTAGAAGAAGAAGAAGATGGCGATTGTTTCGAAGTGTTTCCATTGCTTCAGGAATGGACGCAGGTTTTCAGGAATGGGAACATTTAGAGGACATGGAAATTTAAGGTTTCAGGATTGGGAGATTTTTTCACTTTCACCCATGGATTCATGTGGAGGACCATGATCACCAACACATACTTGCTGTGACAAATGATAGATTCATGTGGAGGGCCATGATCACCAACACACAATGACAAAAGATAGATTCATGTGGAGGGCTGTGATCACCAACACCATGCACCAGGGCACCTGATGATGATGATTATGATGCAGCTGTGTAAAATTGTGCTTTGTGTATGAACCAGACAGAAGAGTGTGGTGTCATTTGTAACTTCTATATATTAGTGTGAAATGTGTTTTTCCATCACATTTCAGAACTGGAGACAGAGGCAGCCCTTCCACAAGAAAAACGGTTGAGGTTGTCAGGACCTGACGTGGCCTACTGCATCTCCATGATGGAGAAATATGGTGACGACTACAAAGTGAGTGTTGTGATAGTCAGTTGGTGTTGACCTCCTGCCGTCCAGGCTGTCTGCACCAATTTGCCTGGGTTTGGTACTGACCCAGAAAAAAATGAGTGTATGTGGTCCCCTGATGGCCTTCCCTGCCCTCTTTGGGGTTGGGAAGGTTAAGCAGTGGAGGAGAGACGATGGGCACCATCTTCATGATGATGCGGCCTTGAGAAATGTGGAGGTCTCTACCACCTCACCCCACCAACCAACTCACACACACACACACACACACACACACACACACACACACACACACATAAACACACACACACCAACACATACACGCCAACCACAACACACACCCAAACAATACCTCCAACAAACCCTGGACACACACCACCCAACACACACACACACACACACCAACCAAACACACACATCACCAACAACCCCAACACACCACCAACCACACATACACCAAATACCCCAAACCACAACCAAAACCACACACAGTACACCAACATACCCCCCAACACCACAACCACAACAACAACCACCAACAGTACACCCAACATACCCCCAACACCACCAACCAAAACACACACACAGTACACCCAACATACCCCCCAACACACACCAACCAAAACACACACACATGTACACCCAACATACCCCCAACACACACCAACCAAAACACACACATGTACACCCAACATACCCCCAACACACACCAACCAAAACACACACGTACACCAACATACCCCCAACACACACCAACCAAAACACACACACATGTACACCCAACATACCCCCAACACACACACCAAAAAACACACACACGTACACCCAACATACCCCCAACACACACCAACCAAAACACACACACATGTACACCCAACATACCCCCAACACACACCAACCAAAAACACACACACACATACACCCAACATACCCCCCAACACACACCAACCAAAACACACATCACAGTACACCCAACATACCCCAACCACACCAAACACAACACCACACCACAACACACAAACACACACACACGTACACCCAACATAGCCCCCAAACACACACACACCAACCAAAACACACACACACACGTACACCCAACATACCCCCCAATACACACCAACCAAAACACACACACAGTCACACCCAACATACCCCCAACACACACACACACACACACCAACCAAAACACACACACATGTACACCCAACATACCCCCCAACACACCACCCAAACAACACACTTACACCCAAAACCCAACACACACACAAACACACCACATACACCCACAACCCCACACACACAACACACACCAACCAAAACACACACACACATACACCCAACATACCCCCCAACACACACCAACCAAAACACACACACATGTACACCCAGCATACCCCCCAACACACACACACACACACCAACCAAAACACACACACACATACACCCAACATACCCCCCAACACACACCAACCAAAACACACACACATGTACACCCAACATACCCCCCAACACACACACACACACACCAACCAAAACACACACACACATACACCCAACATACCCCCCAACACACACCAACCAAAACACACACACATGTACACCCAACATACCCCCCAACACACACCAACCAAAACACACACAACATGTACACCCAACATACCCCCCAACACACACACACACACCAACCAAAACAGACATGTACACCCAACATACCCCCCAACACACACACACACCAACCAAAACACACGTACACACCAACATACCCCCCAACACACCAACCAAAAACACACACCCCAACCAACCAACCAACACACACACACACCAACACATACACCAACACCAGCCAACACTGCCCCCTACCCCACCCCAACAAACTGCTAAGTGACAATTTTAGGTACAACTTTCAGGTCAGTTTTTATGTATATTTTTGTATACATAGTTATGTTTATGCATTTGTATTCATTTTTTTTTAAATCACTCTGGTTACAAATAGGGTAGAATAGTCAACCTCAAAGGTTACAAATTGGGTAGAATAGTCAACCTCAAAGGTTACAAATTGGATAGAATGGTCAACCTCAATGGTTACAAATTGGGTAGAATGGTCAACCTCAAAGGTTACAAATTGGGTAGAATGGTCAACCTCAATGGTTACAAATTGGGTAGAATGGTCAACCTCAATGGTTACAAATTGGATAGAATGGTCAACCTCAAAGGTTACAAATTGGGTAGAATTGTCAACCTCAATGGTTACAAATTGGGTAGAATGGTCAACCTCAAAGGTTACAAATTGGGTAGAATGGTCAACCTCAATGGTTACAAATTGGGTGAAATGGTCAACCTCAATGGTTACAAATTGGGTAGAATGGTCAACTTCAATGGTTACAAATTGGGTGGAATGGTCAACCTCAATGGTTACAAATTGGGTGGAATGGTCAACCTCAATGGTTACAAATTGGGTGGAATGGTCAACCTCAATGGTTACAAATTGGGTGGAATGGTCAACCTTAATGGTTACAAATTGGGTAGAATGGTCAACCTCAATGGTTACAAATTGGGTAGAATGGTCAACCTCAATGGTTACAAATTGGGTAGAATGGTCAACCTCAATGGTTACAAATTGGGTAGAATGGTCAACCTCAATGGTTACAAATTGGGTAGAATGGTCAACCTCAATGGTTACAAATTGGGTGGAATGGTCAACCTCAATGGTTACAAATTGGGTAGAATGGTCAACTTCAATGGTTACAAATTGGGTAGAATGGTCAACCTCAATGGTTACAAATTGGGTAGAATGGTCAACCTCAATGGTTACAAATTGGGTAGAATGGTCAACCTCAATGGTTACAAATTGGGTAGAATGGTCAACCTCAATGGTTACAAATTGGGTGGAATGGTCAACCTCAATGGTTACAAATTGGGTGGAATGGTCAACTTCAATGGTTACAAATTGGGTAGAATGGTCAACCTCAATGGTTACAAATTGGGTAGAATGGTCAACCTCAATGGTTACAAATTGGGTAGAATGGTCAACCTCAATGGTTACAAATTGGGTAGAATGGTCAACCTCAATGGTTACAAATTGGGTAGAATGGTCAACCTCAATGGTTAAAAATTGGGTGGAATGGTCAACCTCAATGGTTACAAATTGGGTGGAATGGTCAACCTCAATGGTTACAAATTGGGTAGAATGGTCAACTTCAATGGTTACAAATTGGGTAGAATGGTCAACCTCAATGGTTACAAATTGGGTAGAATGGTCAACCTCAATGGTTACAAATTGGGTGAAATGGTCAACCCCAATGGTTACAAATTGGGTGGAATGGTCAACCTCAATGGTTACAAATTGGGTGAAATGGTCAACCTCAATGGTTACAAATTGGGTAGAATGGTCAACCTCAATGGTTACAAATTGGGTAGAATGGTCAACCTCAATGGTTACAAATTGGGTGAAATGGTCAACCTCAATGGTTACAAATTGGGTGAAATGGTCAACCTCAATGGTTACAAATTGGGTAGAATGGTCAACCTCAATGGTTACAAATTGGGTGAAATGGTCAACCTCAATGGTTACAAATTGGGTAGAATGGTCAACCTCAATGGTTACAAATTGGGTGAAATGGCAACCTCAATGGTTACAAATTGGGTGGAATGGTCAACCTCAAAGGTATAACTTTAGATTACTTGTGTGAATGTCATGATGTGTGTACTTGATTATAATTTTATGTACAACTATTGCATGCATAAACACACACACACGCATGCAAACATAGCACACGCACACACACACACACACACACACACACACTCTCTCTCTCTCACACACACACACACACACACACACATTCTTACAAACACACGCGCACAGCAACGCACACGCACGCACACACACACGTACGCAAGCACACACACGCAGCAATATATAAACACAGTATGCCTCTTTATTCATATGAAAAATCTGTTAATCTTTCTTCATTACATAAGTCAGTGTTTAAATTTTAATATTCTGTGGTTTCTTATGTGTCTTCTTACTTGTATAGCTTTAATGTTTGTTGTTATCTTATTGTGTATGTAATTGTGAACATTTTTTATCACCTTTTGCCTTTCTTGCGAAATGTAAAGCGCTGGTGAGCATGTTTTTATATGGAATATGCGCTATACAAATAAACATTATTATTATTATTATTATTACTTCAGTATTCTTTTGCAGTTATTTTTTGTCAGGTCATGGATGTGTTTAGATGTGTGTTTTTTGTTTGAGATGGTAGCCTACTGACCCTGATATCGCTCTGAGCTGTCAGCTGAGTTTTAACACTACTACTACTACTACTGCTGCTGCTGCTGCTAATAAAAATGACAACCAACCAACTCACACCATCTATGTTAATATTTGTGGCAACCTGTGAGCAATTATGTGATGACATATTTTTGTGTGTGTGTGTATGTGTGTGTGTGTGTCTGTCTGTGTGTGTGTGTGCAGGCTATGGCGAGGGATGAAGAGAATTATTACCAGGACACCCCCAAACAGATCGCACGCAAGGTCCGCATCTTCAAAAGTATTCCTGAACAGTACAACGCTTACCTGGCCTCCAAGTCTAACTGAGGGTCTGCACAGTGTACATTGTGGATGTCTGTGTTCAGTTTGAATGAATGTCTGTGCAGTGTACAGTGTGGATGTCTCTGTGGTATGCAGTTTGAAAGAATGTCTGCACAGTTTGAATAAATGTCTGTGCAGTTTGCATTTTGTCACCTTGTGGATTGCATGACTGGGAATACAAACTGTGACGTATGTGATGTGGATCAGGAGTCAGTAGTGTTGTCATTGTGTGGATTAAGACTGTGATGTGTGAATGTGTGTATGGATGTGGAATTGTGCTTGTGTAATGTTGCTTCCAGGATGGAAGAGTTGTATGAGAAACGGACCTGTATTATTTAAACCAATAGAACTTGATGTCCGGAACTTGCACACACACCACACATACACACACACACACATACATACACACCTCAGGATGTTGGGTGTGATCCAGAGCAACAATGCCTGACCACCAGCCAGCCAAATGCCTCACATCCCTGACACCACACACCAAGCAATCACCATTTCACACAGCATTGTTGCTTTGGGTCACACTCAGCACCATAAAATGCTTCTTGATAATTATGACTTGTAGCTCGGCTGCTAGCTTCAGGGAATTAGATCTGATGACTTAAGGGAAAGTCATGGTGATGGCTAAGAAAAACAGCTTGGGGATACATTTGGGGACATGTTGGATGTAGCTGAAAAAGCAGAATAGGCCATGTCTGGAGCATCATATCTGACCGCTTTTGTGATTGAACAAGCATACCTTGATGTTTTCGTAAAACGTCGGGTGGTGTTTTGACTGTAGTGAGGGGAGTGTGGCTGGTGGCTGGGTGAGCTGTAGCATAGAGAGAGGAAGGCGTGGAGTAAGGCAAAGAAGGCCCTGTCCTTTTCTCTTGGTCCAGTGGCTGGGCTGGACCTGCTTGGTGTATATTGTGTGACCATATACAGGTTGTATCTTCCATCTTCATGTTGGTTTGTAAACAAAGTAGCTGATGACTGGGTCCCAATGGGTCATGCAGTACATGGATGGCCTCCTTTGCTTGGTGAAATGATAAACACTTGGTGTGTGGCATCAAGGATGTGGAGGTGTGGCTGTGGTGAGACGTTGTTCTGGGCCCCACTCCGCTTCCTTAGGTGTTTTCCTACCCAAGGCTGCCTGCCATGTGAGACCCACACTGACTTCGCCTCATCACTGACCTATCACCTGACCCCAGACACCGAGCAGTCACCATTTCACCAAGAAAAGGAGGCCATCGATGAGCTGCATGACCAATTTGACCCAGTCATCAGCTACTTTGTTTACAAACCAAACATGAAGATGGGAAGATGACAAACCCTGGTATATGGTCACACGATATACACCAACCAGGTCCAGCCCAGCCACTGGACCAAGAGAGAAGGACAGGGCCTTCTTTGCCTTACTCCACGCCTTCCTCTCTCTATTGCTACAGCTCACCCAGCCACCATCCACACTCCCCTCACTACACTCAAAACACGACCCAATTTTGTTTTACGAAAACATCAAGGTATGTTTGTTCAATCACAAAAGCGGTCAGACATGATGCTCCAGAAACAGCCTTTTTCGCTTTTTCAGCAAAGTCTGATATGTCCCCAAAGGATCCCATCTTCATGAGCTGTCACTACAACTTTCCCTGCAGTCATCAGATCTAATTCCCTGAAGCCAGCAGCCAAGCTGTACGTCAAAGTTACCAAGAAACACTCAAGGCTGTTTCTTCATAGAGGAAATCAACAAAGCGTACACACATGGATAAGAAAAACATCACTCCTTCTTATTGCAGTGAACAGAACATCCAGAGCAAAGTGTATATATAGCCCTACACCTAGTGTTGGCCACATAATAAATAATACTGTTGTCATAGATAGAGCAAAGTGTACATAGCCCTAGACAGTGTTGGCCACATAATACTGTTGACATAGCAAAGTGTAACAGCCATGGAGACATAGCAAAGTGTAACAGCCATGGGACATAGCAAAGTGTAACAGCATGAGACATAGCAAAGTGTAACAGCCATGGAGACATAGCAAAGTGTAACAGCCATGGAGACATAGCAAAGCGTAACAGCCATGGAGACATAGCAAAGTGTAACAGCCATGGAGACATAGCAAAGTGTAACAGCCATGGAGACAGTATTAGTTACATAGTACTGTTGACAGAAGATGTCAGCACTAGTTGTATCACCATTTGTATAGTGACGGACAGCAACAATACCACACTGACTTTAACAACTTGTTTTGAATAACATACGGTGTGATAACTGCTCACACATAACCATACCAAAATAGTTTGGGTTTACACTGTAATCCATGCCAAAATAGTTTGGGTTAACACTGTAATCCATGCCAAAATAGTTTGGGTTAACACTGTAATCCATGCCAAAATAGTTTGGGTTTATGCTGTAATCCATGCCAAAATAGTTTGGGTTTACACTGTAATCCATGCCAAAATAGTTTGGGTTTATGCTGTAATCCATGCCAAAATAGTTTAGGTTTATGCTGTAATCCATGCCAAAATAGTTTGGGTTTACACTGTAATCCGTGAAAATAGTTTGGGTTTACACTGTAATCCATGCCAAAATAGTGTGGGTTTACACCGTAATCCATGCCAAAATATTTGGGTTTACACTGTAATCCATGCCAAAATAGTTTGGGGTTATACCCGTAACCCATGCCAAAATAGTCTGGGTTTACACTGTAATCCATGCCAAAAGTTTGGGTTTAACTGTAATCCATGCCAAAATAGTTTGGGTTTATACTGTAATTCATGCCAAAATAGTTTGGGTTTACACTGTAATCCATGCCAAAATAGTCTGGGTTTACACTGTGTCTGTCCAAAATACTTTGGGTTTACACTGTAATCCATGCCAAAATAGTTTGGGTTTACACTGTGGTGTGTTTCAAAATACTTTGGGTTACACTGTAATCATGCCAAATAGCGCTTAATGTAATCCATGCCAAAATAGTTTGGGTTTACACTGTGGTGTGTTCCAAAATACTTTGGGTTTACACTGTAATCTGTACCAAAATAGTTGGTTTACATTGTATCCATACCAAAATAGTTTGGGTTTACATTGTATGCCATTACCAAAATACTTTGGGTTTACATTGTATGCATACCAAAATACTTTGGGTTTACATTGTATGCCATTTCAAAATACTTTGGGTTTACATTGTATGCCATACCAAAATACTTTGGGTTTACATTGTATGCCATACCAAAATACTTTGGGTTTACATTGTATGCCATACCAAAATACTTTGGGTTTCACTGTTGGCCTTCGCCCTCAAAGCACAGAATGGAAGAGCAGATTCTGATCCTAGCACAACAGTACCAGCACACACTGTACTTGCAGCAATATGAAAGCTACTGGTACAGCTGCATAATGCAAACAGTATCGACTGGAAATACAATAACACAACATTCAACGTGACAGGCATACTGACTGGAATCTTGTGTCTAAGAAGAATTTATAGAAAGTATATTATCAGCAGTATCGATGACATTATCAGCAGCATCACCAACATTATCAGCAGTACCATTGATATCACAGCATCAAATCTGATATCACATAGTGTCAAGAGTATGTATCACAGAATTTTTCATGATTTGAATGTTTTCAGTCAGTGATTAGGTTTGAAAAAATAAATGGAAGATAATACTTCAATACTAGCTTTAAAAACTGTTCAACAGGTACTTAAAGAAGGGAAACTAATTCATCAGTTATTCAATAATAGCTTAAAACACATGTCAACAATTACTACAAGATAGCAAGCCAGTTTATTAATCATTTAAAATAATGGCTTAAACACTAAAAAAATTACTAGAAGAAAGCAAGCTTCATCAATCATTTCAATAATTGCTTGAAAAAACTTTCAACAAATTCTAAAAGATAGCAAACTAATTGATCAATTATTTTAATATTAGCTTAAAAAAGCATTCGCCAAATACTAAAAGCAAGCAAGCTAATGTAACAGTCACTGACAAACAAATGTTTATGTGATGATCAGCATTTGTAGCAACTGTTCTGTACACTTAGAAACAGTTACAGACAACAGGGCACAATGCAAAGAAAACAACAGGGCACAATGCAAAGAAAGTGTTCAGAGCCACTGCCTGAATTTCACAACCAATAATAATACTGATATGGTCACAATTAAACACACACACACACACACCACACTCCACCACACACACACACACACACACACACTCTCTCTCTCTCTCACACCTCACTCAACACACACACACACACACACACACACACACACACACACACACACACCACACACACACACACACAGGGAAAATCTAAACCTTTCAAGCATAACTCTTTCATCCCTTACCCTATCCGCCAGCTGCAAAAACTTAACCCTTTCATTCCCTCATCCTTTCCACCAGCTTCCTACAGGGCTGGTGGAAAGGGTGAAGAAGTGAAAGAGGTAAGTTTTAGCTTTGCTATCATGGCTGACAATACAGAAAGCTGGTGGATAGGATGAGGGAGCCAAAGGGGGAAGAAGGTAGAATAGGACACCTGTACCTGTAGGATACAAGAAGATAGAATAGGACACCTGTACCTGTAGGATACAAGAAGATAGAATAGGACACCTGTACCTGTAGGATACAAGAAGATAGAATAGGACACCTGTACCTGTAGGATACAAGAAGATAGAATAGGACACCTGTACCTGTAGGATACAAGAAGATAGAATAGGACATGTGTACTGTAGGATACAAGAAGATAGAATAGGACACCTTTACCTGTAGGATACAAGAAGTGAAGAATAGGAACACCTGTACTGTAGGATACAAGAAGATAGAAATAGGAACCTGTAATGTAGGATACAAGAAGATAGAATAGGACACGTGTACCTGTAGGATACAAGAAGATAGAATAGGACACCTGTACCTGTAGGATACAAGAAGATAGAATAGGACATGTGTACCTGTAGGATACAAGAAGATAGAATAGGACACGTGTACCTGTAGGATACAAGAAGATAGAATAGGACACGTGTACCTGTAGGATACAAGAAGATAGAATAGGACACGTGTACCTGTAGGATACAAGAAGATAGAATAGGACACGTGTACCTGTAGGATACAAGAAGATAGAATAGGACACTGTACCTGTAGGATACAAGAAGATAGAATAGGACACCTGTACCTGTAGGATACAAGAAGATAGAATAGGACATGTGTACCTGTAGGATACAAGAAGATAGAATAGGACACCTGTACCTGTAGGATACAAGAAGATAGAATAGGACACGTGTACCTGTAGGATACAAGTAGAATAGGACACGTGTACCTGTAGGATACAAGAAGATAGAATAGGACATGTGACCTGTAGGATACAAGAAGATAGAATAGGACACGTGTACCTGTAGGATACAAGAAGATAGAATAGGACACCTGTACCTGTAGGATACAAGAAGACAGAATAGGACACCTGTACCTGTGGGATACAAGAAGATAGAATAGGACACCTGTACCTGTGGGATATAAGAAGATATCAATGTTTACATCCTTGCTATATGTGTCACAGTTAAAGGTAAGAAAATAACCATGACAGTTATAATTCATTCAAGTAGGACCTACCTGACTTTTCAGAATGCAGGATACCAATTCTTACAATCTTATCATAAGGTGTACCCCTCAGTGTCACCACAAAGGAACTGTTATTCAGCTGATTTTTTAGTTTGACTGCCATCTTCAGTAACACAAGGGCATCACCTTATTGTGTTCAATATTCTGCGTGTGAATTATCTCATGGTGCAGTGAATCATTTTGGGGGACAGCTCATCAGACATTGCAAAACGAAAGAACTATCTGGTTGAGCTCAGCACTGCATACTGTGAGAAAAGCTGTACTTCTGTCAATAGCTGCAGTCTTGGGTTTTTTGAGGTCCACTCCCCAGGTCGTATTTTGAATGATACTTTATTTACCAGCAGTACAAGCTGTGAGCTAAAAGCCTTTGTCTGTACCAGCAGTACAAGCTGTGAGCTAAAAGCCTTTGTCTGTACCAGCAGTACAAGCTGTGAGCTAAAAGCCTTTGTCTGTACCAGCAGTACAAGCTGTGAGCTAAAAGCCTTTGTCTGTACCAGCAGTACAAGCTGTGAGCTAAAAGCCTTTGTCTGTACCAGCAGTACAAGCTGTGAGCTAAAAGCCTTTGTCCATACCAGCAGTACAAGCGTGAGCTAAAGCCTTTGTACAGCAGTACAACTGTGAGCTAAAAGCCTTTGTCCATACCAGCAGTACAAGCTGTGAGCTAAAAGCCTGTACCAGCGTACACTGTGAGCTAAAAGCCTTTGTCCATACCAGCAGTACAAGCTGTGAGCTAAAAGCCTTTGTACCAGCAGTACAAGCTGTGAGCTAAAAGCCTTTGTCCATACCAGCAGTACAAGCTGTGAGCTAAAAGCCTTTGTCCAACTTGCTGTTCCTTGCATACTGGATGTCTTGATGCTTCCACAAGCCGGCCACTGACATGACTTAACAGGATCTTTAACGTGTATCTGATATTCTGCATGTGTGTAAACGTGACGGAAGTTTAGGCACTGGCAGGTCTGCACAAACGGTGACCTGGGTGATGGGGGAAAAATCTCTCACCCTTTATACCACCAGGCGGAAGTGTCTGGATGGCTGGAACCCAGGACCTTCTGACTGAAAGTCTGATTGTTATTCACTTCATCACTGCGGCTGTCAAGTGATATGTCTTCCAGGCCAGAAGACTACAGAAAACGATGAGAAAAACATAAAATCCATGGCTCCCTGCAGCCTGAAATGTTTGTACAAACACACAGCACTAAGACCTGAACTCTTGTGTCCACACTGGGTACATCAACAACATGCACACCAGTGAACAAACAGTAGGTCAGTCTGTATTATATACAGCGCTAGGATATGAACTCTAGCCACCCAGCACTATACATCCTACACACCAGTGGACAAACAGTAGGTCAGTCTATTTTATTTTTTCAGCAGCAAGACCAGTAGAACACTTGACACTAACAAGCAATAGGCCCTATATTGTATACACACTGACACACACATCAACACTTAACAAACAGTATATTGTATACACACTGACACACACATCAACACATAACAAACAGTATATTGTATACACACACATCAACACTTAACAAACAGTATATTGTATACACACACATCAACACTTAACAAACAGTATATTGTATACACACTGACACACACATCAACACTTAACAAACAGTATATTGTATACACACTGACACACACATCAACACTTAACAAACAGTATATTGTATACACACTGACACACACATCAACACGTAACAAACAGTATATTGTATACACACTGACACACACATCAACACTTAACAAACAGTATATTGTATACACACTGACACACACATCAACACATAACAAACAGTATATTGTATACACACTGACACACACATCAACACTTAACAAACAGTATATTGTATACACACTGACACACACATCAACACTTAACAAACAGTATATTGTATACACACTGACCACACATCAACACGTAACAAACAGTATATTGTATACACACTGACACACACATCAACACTTAACAAACAGTATATTGTATACACCACTGACACACACATCAACACGTAACACACAGTAATTGTATACACACTGACACACACATCAATACCGTACCAAACCAGACATCTGTACCAAAAAGAAACCTGCAGTCATTTCATGCAGGAAGACGATGATGTCAAAACGGACAACAATCACCTACAAGTGGACTACACATGGAATACTGTAACAGGCAATCTATAAGAGAATTGTACATTGACATGATCACAGAAAGCACAACTGGCTGAAATAAAGCTTCCCACAAGATAAAACATCATACCACAGAGCTATGTTTTCATTCTATAATACCTATAAACAATCAGTACCGGTACTGCAGATCTGAATTCTCATAATACTGTAGGCATATAAGTACGCATAAATCTGTAGATAGACATTCTCTCAAAAAACAAAAAACAAATATAAAAGCATAAATAGTCATACATCTATAGATGTACATATATAAAACCATAAATAGTGGTACATCTGTAGATGTATAATTTCATAATACTGCACAGTGTATAGTATTGTATGTATACTGGTATACGATCTGTTGCTAAAGGACAGGTAATACTGCAAGCACTATGTCATCGGGACCCATTCAGTGATACTGTAGTTTTGTTCATCCTGAAACACGCTACAATTTATCAAAAATAACACCAACAAAAAAACAAACGGGTGCTGAATTGTTAAATGATTTCTGTAGAACATGAAGTGATAGAGAAGTAGGCATAGATTCCAAAAGCAAGAACATGGCTTCAAATCAGTAACAGCCGTCTGGAAAGCAAGAGGAAGGTCACTTCACACCTAACACACATCACAATAACACGGACCATTCTGTAGGCCTATACTGAATGAGGTTCACTGCTTCAAAACCATGACAGTATCACTTGGAATCTGATACACAACTACGCATCAAGGACTGTGCTGTGCTAAATGGCTGGGGGAGGGGGGGTTGCTGGGCCAACTGGAATTAACCCTTTCATTCTACAGCCTGTCCATAAGCTGCAAAAACTCATCCCTTTCAATCCCTCACTCCTATCCACCAGCCTCCTGCAGGAAGTTGGTGGATAGGGTGAGGGAGTGAACAGGTTAAGTGTTTGCTTTGCTGTCATGGCTGACAATGCAAGATGCTGGCAGATGGGGTGATGGAGTCAAAGGGTTAATCAATGGAACATATCACCAAGCCTCCTGAAATCTGAAAGCCCTACACTGAAAGAGAGAAAGCAGACAGTGATAAACCACCACCCACAACTGAACAGGACATGAAAAACAAGTAAGATACCATCTTTGACATGTTGAAAAATATGTCAGAGGTTGTGTGAACTGTTTGAAACAAAACTGCAATATCTAACCCCAACAGGAGGCCTATGCCAACTGCCATAAGAACCGTTTCACATCAAATAATTCAATAGTTATATCAAGGCCTGTGTGGTATAGTTAACTTCATCATTATATCAAGGCTTGTGTGGTATACTCTGATTCAAACAAAATAACTTACAGTTAATGCCAACATCACATAAATAGCCGGACATGATGATGGCAACAACAATATGAAACTAACATAATAACGGTAGAAACAACAGTTTCCCTTTTCACCGACATTTTATCAAACTAGACATGACCGATGACGCTTGTGACCTGATGTTCCTATCAAAGGAAAATGGTTTAACAAACTAAACACGACACTTGTGACCTAATCTTTCTACCAATGGAATAAGCACGACTGTTTCTTCAAACCACAGATATCGCCGGATGGAGGACCTCAATGTCGGAATTATCTGTTGATGGGCTGAGCCAGCTCCTCGATGCGGCGTGGCACAACCCCTTTCAGCGCCGACTCCTTCACGGCGAAGGCGTTGGGGTTGAACTGCAGGTGGTCCATGCTGGCGCGCGAGATCGGTCGCGCCAGTTCGATCAGACGTCCTGAGGCCTGGGCTCGCTTGGCCGCCTTGGAAACGGGCCATTCTATTTCCTTGGCGTGCTGGAAGCCCTCGGCCAGAGGTCTGGATCGTGCCAGCTCCATACAGCGAGCCGAGGCCACTGCTGACTTGGCCTGGTCAGACACCTGTAGGACACACACACAACTCACTTCATGTCTTGGGCACATCACACGTTGTCATTTTTTTCTTTGCTTGTAATCATACATCGTATAATCCTGATCAGGAAGTATTCTCTGTCGAAACAACTGCAAAACTCGTTCTCTCCTTCATAATGTCTTGCATTGACTATTGCAATTCACTCCTGTCTGGTCTTTCTGCCTCCACCACTCACATCCTACAGCGCATTCAAAACAATGCTGCACGCCTTGTACTCAAAAAGAAAAAAGTTGACCACATATCTCCTCTCCTGGCACAACTTCACTGGCTCCCTGTATCAAAGCGCATACAGTACAAACTAGACACCATGTGCTACAAAAGCCTCAATAACGCAGCCCCCGATTACCTGTCGAGCCTACTTGAGATCTATGTTCCCTCACGTACCCTCCGCTCTGCCTCCGATCCTTTGACTTTTCGCTTTCCACGCACTAAGCTCAATACCTATGGTCCATGAGCCTTCTCTGTTTCTGGTCCACTCTCCTGGAACAAACTTCCTCTCTCAGTCCGTCAGCAACTTACTTTTGTCTCCTTCAAGTCCGCTCTCAAAACTCGCCTTTTCTCCTCTGCATAAAATCCTGACCTCACTCAACCCCCTCTGCAGCCTGTCTCCACTCGGAGGGGAATCACACTGTAATATATAATTGTATATAATATGCTCTCTATAATTTTCCATTGCTTTTATTCTTTCTCCCCATTTATAGCCATGCGTGTGTGTGTGTGGGGCGTGCGTGCGTGTCTGTTTCAGCGCTTAGATTTGATTTTATCAAGATTTTGCGCTATATAAATATTGTAATTATTAATTATTATACATATCAAAAGTGTGTTTAGTCAATGTTAAACCATCATTCAATGACTTTCAGAGCAGAAATGTCCTCTTTTCTGTCACTCTCTTTGTTTCTGCCTTGTTCCTTTGCTTTCTTTCATTTCTTCCTGTCATTTTCTGTCTTGCTGGACCATTCACCTGTACGTGTTCAATAAAGTCTTACATACTTTTTCTTGGGATTGATAATTGGGTACATGCATTTCTGGCTCTAGAGAGGTGATATATGCGGAAGCAATTCTAGGTAGCCTAATTTATACCCGTTTTTAGATAGATAAGCAAATCTAGAGTAGCCTAATTTATACCCGTTTTTAGATATGTTTTGGTATCCTTCAGTATGCTTAATTCTGTATTCAGGTATGTTTTTTAAAACCCCTGCGCAATAAATTGGATGGAGTGGTCAACACCAGGGGCATGGCCTTAGATTATGTGCGTGGGTGCATTGATATGTGTAGGCCTACTTAATTTTCTTTTCTTTTCTTTTTTTTTTCCTGTTGAAGTTTTGTGTGTTTAGAAGTGGTTATAGCCCTGATATGGCTCTGTGCAGTCGGCTGGGCTTTAAACAACAATAACAATAACAGTAACACTGACCTTTCACAACTAATGACGTCCATCTTGGCTCAAGGTCACAATGACATACAAGTTAACAACAAACAACAACAACAGCAATGTATTTCTCTCTTACTGTTGTCTTGATCAATATCAACAATATGTACATTTCTGGTTGTCATCATCACCATCACCATCATATTTTGAAAGGAATGAGAACTCACAGGCCTCAATCATGTGTTTTAGTGCTGTGCCAAGACTACATGAATTCATCAAAAAGATTTTATTTAATATTAGGTATTAAACTCCTGTGTGAAGTTTGGTGTAAATGACATGGATGATTCACAAGTAGAGTGAAGCTTCAGTGAGGCGGTGGCTAGGTAAGCAAGCTGCCATCAGGTGAGGAGCAAGACTGGGCCAGCGAGTACGGCTCTTGAGTTTGCCTTTCGGCTCAGTCGAGGCCTTTCTTTGCCTGCTTGTCAAGTGAGGTCCCATCCGGCACATTGTCCCCTCCCACTTGGTTCATGGCAATATAGCAGCCACTTGGTGCGTGAGGTCAGGAGTTGGGGGTTCGTCTGTGCTGGTGGCAGTGCTGGTTGCTGCCTTCATGTGGCACCCCTTCCATTTGCCCTGCATCCCTCCTAGGAGTCCCCAGAGTGAGTGCGCAACGGGCCGGTCTCTTTATCCCCCAGAAGGTCCATGCGATCAGTGACATCGGGTGGGTAAAGGTTTCCCCCCCTCTCCTGAGTGATGGTCGTGGGATGTTTGGGTCTCAGCCAGGGAGGGTTCAGTGAGAAAGTCACTTTCCACTCTATTCCTACCGACCCTCGTCCCTCGGCGTCCTACAGTGTAACGCCTGCACTGGTCTTGAAAAGGGCACGCTCGTCTTCAGCAGAGCGTTGTCTTGCATGTGGAAGTGAGCAGGACGAAGAGGTCTTGTGCGGCGGCGGGGAAACCTTGTCGCCCTCACCGGGATGGAAGGAAGGGGCGTGACGCACACGTCTCTTCTGACCACCGACCGACTCTTCGGTACAGAGGGGAAGCTCCTTGACGGTCCTCTCCAGTACCGTGGCACCTCCTCCATGGCCAGTCTCGCTGATGCGGGTCACCCATGGACTAATCCTCTATAAGCGGCGGCCCCAACCTGCCGGACTAACCTGCCGACTGTATGTGTTCATGGGGAGGTCTGGCGTGGGCCGGAGTTTGAGGAGACGTACAGCTCCTCCAACGACTTGACTTTACCGACCTCTGGCAAGAAGGGGTTGCATTCTGGTGGATCCTGCCAGTAGCTGTATGCTTGTCTCAAACATTAAGCCATGCATGTCTAAGTTCACACCCTCCTACACTGAAACTGCGAAAGAGTGAAGCACTCACTCTCTATTACAAGTAGCACGGCCACAAACAGCCACACTGAGTTAACTGTTGCAAGTCAGGACCAACAAGATCAATTCTATCACTCAAATCCTGTTAATTGAGTGAGGCTTATTGTTACATTATTTATTATTGATATTATTATTAATGTTATTCTTGTTGTTGTCATGAACTGTCAGGTCAGGGTTTCCCTGCTACTGGTAAAATGTAGCCCAGTACAACCTGCCGCATTGGGTAGATGGGGCCTGTAGCCTTGGATGGCAGCTCGTTTAGGAGAAGGAAAACTCTGACCTCAAACCTCAGCTGCCTTGCAGCATATCTGGTCACGGGAAAAGCTTCGGGAGTAAGCCCTGAGGACAAATCTGGAGTCCCTAAGGCAGTCCACTGCTTTTTTCAGCAACGTTTGGAAACTCCCGCAACACTGTTGGTGCCAGACTGTACTGGCCTTTGCTGTTCCTTTGGTCCCATCAACAGTGTGGAGAGGGGGGACCTGCTGCATAGGCAATAGCTTGTCCTCCACATCACTCTGCCCCGGCTTGTGCCCTGGTGAGGTCACTCCAGCTTTGCCTCACGGTGTCAAAACACGGGAAGCAGCAGTCTACCAGTTATAAGCTATTAACTCAGTTGGTGTAGAGTGTTGCACCAGGCTCACGGTGTCAAAACACAGGAAGCAGCAGTCTACCAGTTATAAGCTATTAACTCAGTTGGTGTAGAGTGTTGCACCAGGCTCACGGTGTCAAAACACAGGAAGCAGCAGTCTACCAGTTATAAGCTATTAACTCAGTTGGTGTAGAGTGTTGCACCAGGCTCACGGTGTCAAAACACAGGAAGCAGCAGTCTACCAGTTATAAGCTATTAACTCGGTTGGTGTAGAGTGTTGCACCAGGCTCACGGTGTCAAAACACGGGAAGCAGCAGTCTACCAGTTATAAGCTATTAACTCAGTTGGTGTGCAGCGTAGCATCAGGGACTGCTTCCAATGGTGGGAGAGATTCTTGGATCTCGCTGGACAGCTAATGCCCGCCTAAGCTGGGCAGTCCCCAGCCAAATAAGTGCTGTCCTGCCACAGCCTGCCTTCTCCGTTGGGTGCTTGGGGGAAAAACTCCAACAAGCAGACTGCAAGATCTCACTTATTTCACCTGTCGGTGTCACCGGGTTCAGTGTTGGCCGCTGTACACTTTGACACCACCACCTCCCTCTAGGCTGTTCTGTCTTGACTTTTGTGGACAATTTCCTCAATGTTTAGGCCACCGATGTCGGTTATGTTCTCGATATATGAGATTGGAGGTCTGCCTTTCTTCCTTTTTGCCACTGTTTTTCATTGAAAGATGGTTGCCATGAGGTCCGTGCTCCTGCTGTGTGACACATGGCCAATGTATTTTAGTCTTCTCTTGTTGATGTCTGCTAGTAATTTTCTGGTGGTATCAAGTTCTTCCAGGACACTGTCATTAGTTCTTCTATCTGTCCATTTGACACATAGTAGTCTCTGATAAAATCACATCTCTGCTGCCTCGATTCTTCTGCAATCAGTTTTTCTCAGAGTCCAGGCTTTGCAGCCATAAATCATGACAGGCCAGATCAAACATTTTAAAAATCTAACTTTCAGGCTATTTGGTATGCCTCTGTCTTTCCAGATGTTGAGTCGGACCACTTTTTTGCTTTGCCATTCCAATTCTTATTTTGATGTCTTTGGAGCAGGTTCCATCATCAGTTATTACAGAACCAAGATATTTGAAATCTTTAACATTTTCTAAAGGAACTTTGTTAAATAAGATGTCATTATTATTTTCAGTGTCTTTGCGTTAGAAACAGAGTGACAGAAATGAGGAAATTTCTAGCACAGAATTTCCAGAAGGTGGGGATACTATTTCTACTGGAAGAGCCCTTAGCAAGCCCAGTGGGGGCAGGGTAAGGGTGTGAAAAGACGAACAGGTTTTACTGAAAAACCTGGAAACTGCATGAACGTGTGAACGGCTGAACATGTAAGTTCACAGTCACCTTCACTAACACCACCACTCACCGGCCACAAGGAGTCTCGGAAGGGTCCGTCAGGTCGTCTTTTAGGCACGGCAAGACTGCTGATGTACTCAGACGTTTTGGCCAGTCGGGCGGCGGCACTGACCACGCTCTGTATGGGCCTCTCTCCTTGGAAATCTTTGTGATAGGGTCTGTGCTCGGCCAGCGCCGTGGTGCGAGGTCGCTCCTGGCAATCCTTGGCGCCGTCCCTCACCGTCCATATGGGGCTCTCCCGCCCACAGCTGTAGAAGAACTGCTTACTGCAAGAGACAAAGGTCAAGGTCACACACTGTCTTGTAGAACTTACTGCAAGAGGCAAAGGTCAAGGTCACACACTGTATTGTAGAACTGCTTACTGCAAGAGACAAAGGTCAAGGTCAGACTCTTGTAGAACTGCTTACTGCAAGAGACAAAGGTCAAGGTCAGACTGTCTTGTAGAACTGCTTGCTGCAAGAGACAAAGGTCAAGGTCAGACTGTCTTGTAGAACTGCTTACTGCAAGAGACAAAGGTCAAGGTCAGACTGCCTTGTAGAACTGCTTACCGCAAGAGACAACGGTCAAGGTCAGACTGTCTTGTAGAACTGCTTACTGCAAGAGACAACAGTCAAGGTCACACACTGTCTTGTAGAACTGCTTACTGCAAGATGCAAAGGTCAAGGTCACACACTGTCTTGTAGAACTGCATACTGCAAGAGACAAAGGAGAAGGTCAAGGTCACACACTGTCTTGTACAACTGCTCACTGCAAGGGAGAAGGTCAAGGTCACAGTCTTGTAGACCTGTTCACTGCAAGGGACAAAAGTCAATGTCAAGGTCACATTCTCTTTTAGAACTCAACTGCAAGATCAAGGACAAAGGTGGAGGTCAAAGTCATTTGTTTTCTTGTAGAACTGTTCATTGCAAGAGAAAAAGTTGAAAGTGAAGGTCACATATTTTCGTCTATTTCCTGAACATGACAAAGATATTTCTTGTGTGAATGTAATCTAGAAAATGAGAGATGCACTTTCAATTCATTATCAAGCAACATTTTGCTCTGGCCGTCCTTTGAAAAATGGCGACAGTTTATACAAAATAATGATATAGGCTACATCAGTTATCATCAGTCACCATGGCCAAATGATTCACACAACCAACAAATTACCGCAAGGTAGCAGGCCTCCGTCAGTCACCATCAACTATGGATGATGCACCCTCGTGTCGTGTAGAGTCAAAATGACACCTCCAGAGCAGAGTCGGCTGTGGCCGGTAAGGCCGATGCAGGAAAGGCAATCTGTCGTCAAAATGACACCTTCAGAGCAGAGTCGGCTGTGGCCGGTAAGGCCGATGTAGGAAAGGCAGTCTCTTGTCAAAATGACACCTCCAGAGCAGAGTCGGCTGTGGCCGGTAAGGCCGATGTAGGAAAGGCAGTCTGTCGTCAAAATGACACCTTCAGAGCAGAGTCGGCTGTGGCCGGTAAGGCCGATGTAGGAAAGGCAGTCTCTCGTCAAAATGACACCTTCAGAGCAGAGTCGGCTGTGGCCGGTAAGGCCGATGTAGGAAAGGCAGTCTCTCGTCAAAATGACACCTCCAGAGCAGAGTCGGCTGTGGCCGGTAAGGCCGATGCAGGAAAGGCAGTCTGTCGTCAAAATGACACCTCCAGAGCAGAGTCGGCTGTGGCCGGTAAGGCCGATGTAGGAAAGGCAGTCTGTCGTCAAAATGACACCTCCAGAGCAGAGTCGGCTGTGGCCGGTAAGGCCGATGCAGGAAAGGCAGTCTGTCGTCAAAATGACACCTTCAGAGCAGAGTCGGCTGTGGCCGGTAAGGCCGATGCAGGAAAGGCAGTCTGTCGTCAAAATGACACCTCCAGAGCAGAGTCGGCTGTGGCCGGTAAGGCCGATGTAGGAAAGGCAATCTGTCGTCAAAATGACACCTCCAGAGCAGAGTCGGCTGTGGCCGGTAAGGCCGATGCAGGAAAGGCAGTCTGTCGTCAAAATGACACCTCCAGAGCAGAGTCGGCTGTGGCCGGTAAGGCCGATGTAGGAAAGGCAGTCTCTCGTCAAAATGACACCAGAGCAGAGTCGGCTGTGGCCGGTAAGGCCGATGCAGGAAAGGCAATCTGTCGTCAAAATGACACCTCCAGAGCAGAGTCGGCTGTGGCCGGTAAGGCCGATGTAGGAAAGGCAGTCTGTTTCAAAATGACACCTTCAGAGCAGAGTCGGCTGTGGCCGGTAAGGCCGATGTAGGAAAGGCAGTCTCTCGTCAAAATGACACCTTCAGAGCAGAGTCGGCTGTGGCCGGTAAGGCCGACGTAGGAAAGGCAATCTCTGCGACAATGGATGTATGTATGGATGCTGGCCATGGGACTGCCTTCACAGGAGCTTGCTTTCCGCCTGACTCTCTTTTCCTCAGCTAAGGTCTGGATCCTCTTTTCCCTGACCCCGAGTTGTTTGTGAAGCACACTGCACCACCTGTTTGGTCAGCTTCTGTGTCTTTCCAGCTGTCCGTGTTGACGTCCAGAGTTCTCATATCACGCTTGCACATGTCTTCACTGGGTGCTTGGACATTAGGAGACAGCTGACTGCAAGGTGATGGGTTTGATTCCCATCAGTCAAAATGGCTGTAGGATTTTCTGGGGTGGGTGGGGGAGGTCACTGAGAATGTTGCTCAAATGCTGACATCTGAGATGTTATCTTCCCTTCTGTCTTTATTCTAAATAAATTATGCAAATCACAACAACTGTTAGCGCTGGTAACTGCTGACACACAGAATGCAAGAACGCTTCATATTTTCCTATATTTCATTATCTGTTCTGTGTTTGTGTTGTCTGGGATAATCAGTACTATTTCATGTCATGTTTTCCAAGGCAATCATTCTTATTTCAAATTCACTGGACTCCAGATGTGAAGTGTGGAGTTCAAACCCAGCACACAAGATAAAAACTGACCTGTTTGGTGTTTGGTTCTATAGTTTATACTAGTATTTCTATCATGCCCCGGTCCAGAGGTCCCCATCTAGCCTATGGATTGTTTTGGTCATCTTATAGTAGTATTGCAGGCCTATCAGTCTATCAAGTAGACAGAGAGTGCAGGGACAGTGAGTGACGATGTAAGGATCTTACTTGTGTTCCTGATAGTGGGGGTGGAAGTCTTTGTGTTGGGCCAGTATGAGTGACAATGTAAGGATCTTACTTGTGTTCCTGATAGTTGGGTGGAAGTCTTTGTGTTGGACCAGTATGGGTGACAATGTAAGGATCTTACTTGTGTTCCTGATAGTTGGGGTGGAAGTCTTTGTGTTGGGCCAGTGTGAGTGACAATGTAAGGATCTTACTTGTGGTCCTGATAGTTGGGGTGGAAGTCTTTGTGTTGGGCCAGTATGAGTGACAATGTAAGGATCTTACTTGTGTTCCTGATAGTGGGGGTGGAAGTCTTTGTGTTGGGCCAGTATGAGTGACAATGTAAGGGTCTTACTTGTGTTCCTGATAGTTGGGGTGGAAGTCTTTGTGTTGGGCCAGTATGAGTGACAATGTAAGGGTCTTACTTGTGTTCCTGATAGTTGGGGTGGAAGTCTTTGTGTTGTGCCAGTATGAGTGACAATGTAAGGGTCTTACTTGTGTTCCTGATAGTTGGGGTGGAAGTCTTTGTGTTGTGCCAGTATGAGTGACATGTAAGGGTCTTACTTGTGTTCCTGATAGTGGGGTGGAAGTCTTTGTGTTGGGCCAGTATGGGTGACAATGTAAGGATCTTACTTGTGTTCCTGATAGTTGGGGTGGAAGTCTTTGTGTTGGGCCAGTGTGAGTGACAATGTAAGGATCTTACTTGTGGTCCTGATAGTTGGGGTGGAAGTCTTTGTGTTGGGCCAGTATGAGTGACAATGTAAGGATCTTACTTGTGTTCCTGATAGTGGGGGTGGAAGTCTTTGTGTTGGGCCAGTATGAGTGACAATGTAAGGGTCTTACTTGTGTTCCTGATAGTTGGGGTGGAAGTCTTTGTGTTGGGCCAGTATGAGTGACAATGTAAGGGTCTTACTTGTGTTCCTGATAGTTGGGGTGGAAGTCTTTGTGTTGTGCCAGTATGAGTGACAATGTAAGGGTCTTACTTGTGTTCCTGATAGTTGGGGTGGAAGTCTTTGTGTTGTGCCAGTATGAGTGACATGTAAGGGTCTTACTTGTGTTCCTGATAGTGGGGGTGGAAGTCTTTGTGTTGGGCCAGTATGAGTGACAATGTAAGGATCTTACTTGTGTTCCTGATAGTTGGGGTGGAAGTCTTTGTGTTGGGCCAGTATGAGTGACAATGTAAGGATCTTACTTGTGTTCCTGATAGTTGGGGTGGAAGTCTTTATGTTGGGCCAGTATGAGTGACAATATAAGGATCTTACTTGTGGTCCTGATAGTTGGGGTGGAAGTCTTTGTGTTGGGCCAGTGTCTGTACTCTCTCAGTGGCTGCCCCTTGTTTGGCTCCGTCAGACACTGACCAGATCACTGAGGCCCGGCCTGAACTGTAGAAATACTGAGGCCTGCACACATACACAAACACACATATACATGCATGTACGCACACACACACACACACACAATCACACACAAACACACACACAAACACATATACATGCATGCACACACACATACACACATACATACACACACACACAATCACACACAAACACATATACATGTATGCACACACACACACACACACACACAAAATCACACAAACACACACATGCACACAAACACACATATACATGCATGCACACACACACACACACACACACACACAAACACATATACATGCATGCACACACACATACGCTGTGCTAACCACTACACCATGGCGACTAGTCTCCAGGATCAGTTTTGTACTGAGTCTGTCCTCATCCTGTGTGTGTGTGTGTGTGTGTGTGTGTGTGTGTGTGTGTGTGTGTGTCAGTGCATAATACTTGCCTGCCTTCATGAACGGTGCCAGACTGGAAGTTCTTTTTTGGCGTGGCCAAAGATTCCACGCGGGGTGTAGCACTTCCATTCATGGCGTGGGGGGACACAGGCCACAGCATTTCCTGTGTCCCCCACATCACACGTGGCCTGAAATGACATCATCATCATCATCATCAATGAGTGTTAACAGCAAGTTAGGTCATCGTGTGTTAACCCTTTGACTCCCACACCCTGTCCACCAGCATTCTGCACTGTCGTTCATACTAGCAAAACAACAACTTAACTCTTTGACTCCCTCACCTTATTCACCAGCTTCCTGCAGAAAGCTGGTGGATGGGGTGAAGGAGTCAAATGGTTAAATTTTGCAGTTAGTAGATAGGTTGTGGGAGTCAAAGTTAACAGTGATTCCTATTGTAACTATGTGTAACAAGTATGAAGACGCCAAGTCTGTCACTTTCAGTGTTAACCCTTCGACTCTGATACATTGGCCACTGACATCCTGCATGTATCTGGTGGATACAAGAGACAGTTAAAGCTTTTAACTCTTTGAAACTCCCTCACCCTGTCCACCAGCTAACCCTAATAATAGTAGCAGCAGCAGCAATAGTAGTAGCGGGGGTTGTAATAGTAGTCGTAGTAACAGCAGTCACAGCAGCAGAAATATGTTGTAGTAGTCTGATAACAAAACTTTCATATTTTCTGTCCTGTCAATTCATCTCTAATACAGTTTTATCAACTGCAACAGTATAGGAGCCTGATTTATTGTGTCATAAAGTAGGCTAAATATTTCATAGAACTTCTCTTCTTTGTCCAGAAGATTTTCAAAAGTATTAATGCTAGGGGCATATTACACTCAACTTGTTTGTCAAGTCGATACATATTACAAACTTGTGTCACACAGAGATGAGAGGGCCTACACAGACTGAGACAAACCACTACCACACAAACCATTATCACAGCCATACAATAGCACTCGCCACACACAGACAACACTGTCACTTGTACGCAGCAGGTACAGCCACCAACCAGAAGAAGACATTTATCACAGCTACAGCCATGACGTCAGTAAGGACAACCAACAGCACTGACTGTTGACAGACAAGGACATTTATCACAGCTACAGCCATGGCGTCAGTAAGGACAACCATCAGCACTGACTGTTGACAGACAAGGACATTTATCACAGCTACAGCCATGACGTCAGTAAGGACAACCATCAGCACTGACTGTTGACAGACAAGGACATTTATTACAGCCATGACGTCAGTAAGGACAACCAACAGCACTGACAGTTGACAGACAAGGACATTTATCACAGCTACAGCCATGACGTCAGTAAGGACAACCATCAACACTGACTGTTGACAGACAAGGACATTTATCACAGCTACAGCCATGACGTCAGTAAGGACAACCAACAGCACTGACTGTTGACAGACAAGGACATTTATCACAGCTACAGCCATGACGTCAGTTAGGACAACCAACAGCACTGACTGTTGACAGACAAGGACATTTATCACAGCTACAGCCATGACGTCAGTAAGGACAACCAACAGCACTGACAGTTGACAGACAAGGACATTTATCACAGCTACAGCCATGACGTCAGTAAGGACAACCAACAGCACTGACTGTTGACAGACAAGGACATTTATCACAGCTACAGCCATGACGTCAGTAAGGACAACCAACAGCAGTTGACAGACAAGGACATTTATCACAGCTACAGCCATGACGTCAGTAAGGACAACCATCAGCACTGACTGTTGACAGACAAGGACATTTATCACAGCTACAGCCATGACGTCAGTAAGGACAACCAACAGCACTGACTGTTGACAGACAAGGACATTTATCACAGCTACAGCCATGACGTCAGTAAGGACAACCAACAGCAGTTGACAGACAAGGACATTTATCACAGCTACAGCCATGACGTCAGTAAGGACAACCAACAGCACTGACAGTTGACAGACAAGGACATTTATCACAGCTACAGCCATGACGTCAGTAAGGACAACCAACAGCACTGACAGTTGACAGACAAGGGCATTTATCACAGCTACAGCCATGACGTCAGTAAGGACAACCAACAGCACTGACTGTTGACAGACAAGGACATTTATCACAGCTACAGCCATGACGTCAGTAAGGACAACCATCAGCACTGACTGTTGACAGACAAGGACATTTATCACAGCTACAGCCATGACGTCAGTAAGGACAACCATCAGCACTGACTGTTGACAGACAAGGACATTTATCACAGCTACAGCCATGACGTCAGTAAGGACAACCAACAGCACTGACTGTTGACAGACAAGGACATTTATCACAGCTACAGCCATGACGTCAGTAAGGACAACCAACAGCAGTTGACAGACAAGGACATTTATCACAGCTACAGCCATGACGTCAGTAAGGACAACCATCAGCACTGACTGTTGACAGACAAGGACATTTATCACAGCTACAGCCATGACGTCAGTAAGGACAACCAACAGCAGTTGACAGACAAGGACATTTATCACAGCTACAGCCATGACGTCAGTAAGGACAACCATCAGCACTGACTGTTGACAGACAAGGACATTTATCACAGCTACAGCCATGACGTCAGTAAGGACAACCAACAGCAGTTGACAGACAAGGACATTTATCACAGCTACAGCCATGACGTCAGTAAGGACAACCAACAGCACTGACTGTTGACAGACAAGGACATTTATCACAGCTACAGCCATGACGTCAGTAAGGACAACCATCAGCACTGACTGTTGACAGACAAGGACATTTATCACAGCTACAGCCATGACGTCAGTAAGGACAACCAACAGCACTGACTGTTGACAGACAAGGACATTTATCACAGCTACAGCCATGACGTCAGTAAGGACAACCAACAGCACTGACTGTTGACAGACAAGGACATTTATCACAGCTACAGCCATGACGTCAGTAAGGACAACCAACAGCACTGACTGTTGACAGACAAGGACATTTATCACAGCTACAGCCATGGCGTCAGTAAGGACAACCAACAGCAGTTGACAGACAAGGACATTTATCACAGCTACAGCCATGACGTCAGTAAGGACAACCATCAGCACTGACTGTTGACAGACAAGGACATTTATCACAGCTACAGCCATGACGTCAGTAAGGACAACCAACAGCACTGACTGTTGACAGACAAGGACATTTATCACAGCTACAGCCATGACGTCAGTTAGGACAACTAACAGCACTGACTGTTGACAGACAAGGACATTTATCACAGCTACAGCCATGACGTCAGTAAGGACAACCAACAGCACTGACAGTTGACAGACAAGGACATTTATCACAGCTACAGCCATGACGTCAGTAAGGACAACCAACAGCACTGACTGTTGACAGACAAGGACATTTATCACAGCTACAGCCATGACGTCAGTAAGGACAACCAACAGCAGTTGACAGACAAGGACATTTATCACAGCTACAGCCATGACGTCAGTAAGGACAACCATCAGCACTGACTGTTGACAGACAAGGACATTTATCACAGCTACAGCCATGACGTCAGTAAGGACAACCAACAGCACTGACTGTTGACAGACAAGGACATTTATCACAGCTACAGCCATGACGTCAGTAAGGACAACCAACAGCAGTTGACAGACAAGGACATTTATCACAGCTACAGCCATGACGTCAGTAAGGACAACCAACAGCACTGACAGTTGACAGACAAGGACATTTATCACAGCTACAGCCATGACGTCAGTAAGGACAACCAACAGCACTGACAGTTGACAGACAAGGACATTTATCACAGCTACAGCCATGACGTCAGTAAGGACAACCAACAGCACTGACTGTTGACAGACAAGGACATTTATCACAGCTACAGCCATGACGTCAGTAAGGACAACCATCAGCACTGACTGTTGACAGACAAGGACATTTATCACAGCTACAGCCATGACGTCAGTAAGGACAACCATCAGCACTGACTGTTGACAGACAAGGACATTTATCACAGCTACAGCCATGACGTCAGTAAGGACAACCAACAGCACTGACTGTTGACAGACAAGGACATTTATCACAGCTACAGCCATGACGTCAGTAAGGACAACCAACAGCACTGACTGTTGACAGACAAGGACATTTATCACAGCTACAGCCATGACGTCAGTAAGGACAACCATCAGCACTGACTGTTGACAGACAAGGACATTTATCACAGCTACAGCCATGACGTCAGTAAGGACAACCAACAGCACTGAGTTGACAGACAAGGACATTTATCACAGCTACAGCCATGACGTCAGTAAGGACAACCAACAGCACTGACTGTTGACAGACAAGGACATTTATCACAGCTACAGCCATGACGTCAGTAAGGACAACCAACAGCAGTTGACAGACAAGGACATTTATCACAGCTACAGCCATGACGTCAGTAAGGACAACAGCACTGACTGTTGACAGACAAGGACATTTATCACAGCTACAGCCATGACGTCAGTAAGGACAACCAACAGCATGTTGACAGACAAGGACATTTATCACAGCTACAGCCATGACGTCAGTAAGGACAACCATCAGCACTGACTGTTGACAGACAAGGACATTTATCACAGCTACAGCCATGACGTCAGTAAGGACAACCAACAGCACTGACAGTTGACAGACAAGGACATTTATCACAGCTACAGCCATGACGTCAGTAAGGACAACCAACAGACGTTGACAGACAAGGACATTTATCACAGCTACAGCCATGACGTCAGTAAGGACAACCAACAGCACTGACTGTTGACAGACAAGGACATTTATCACAGCTACAGCCATGACGTCAGTAAGGACAACCACAGCACTGACTGTTGACAGACAAGGACATTTATCACAGCTACAGCCATGACGTCAGTAAGGACAACCAACAGCACTGACTGTTGACAGACAAGGACATTTATCACAGCTACAGCCATGACGTCAGTAAGGACAACCAACAGCACTGACTAGTTGACAGACAAGGACATTTATCACAGCTACAGCCATGACGTCAGTAAGGACAACCATCAGCACTGACTGTTGACAGACAAGGACATTTATCACAGCTACAGCCATGACGTCAGTAAGGACAACCAACAGCACTGACTGTTGACAGACAAGGACATTTATCACAGCTACAGCCATGACGTCAGTAAGGACAACCATCAGCACTGACTGTTGACAGACAGGACATTTATCACAGCTACAGCCATGACGTCAGTAAGGACAGAACCAAACAGTCACTGACTTGTCACAGATCACAAGGACATTTATCACAGCTACAGCCATGACGTCAGTAAGGACAACCAACAGCAGTTGACAGACAAGGACATTTATCACAGCTACAGCCATGACGTCAGTAAGGACAACCATCAGCACTGACTGTTGACAGACAAGGACATTTATCACAGCTACAGCCATGACGTCAGTAAGGACAACCACAGCACTGATGTTGACAGACAAGGACATTTATCACAGCTACAGCCATGACGTCAGTAAGGACAACCACAGCACTGACTGTTGACAGACAAGGACATTTATCACAGCTACAGCCATGACGTCAGTAAGGACAACCAACAGCACTGACTGTTGACAGACAAGGACATTTATCACAGCTACAGCCATGACGTCAGTAAGGACAACCAACAGCACTGACTGTTGACAGACAAGGACATTTATCACAGCTACAGCCATGACGTCAGTAAGGACAACCATCAGCACTGACTGTTGACAGACAAGGACATTTATCACAGCTACAGCCATGACGTCAGTAAGGACAACCATCAGCACTGACTGTTGACAGACAAGGACATTTATCACAGCTACAGCCATGACGTCAGTAAGGACAACCAACAGCAGTTGACAGACAAGGACATTTATCACAGCTACAGCCATGACGTCAGTAAGGACAACCAACAGCAGTTGACAGACAAGGACATTTATCACAGCTACAGCCATGACGTCAGTAAGGACAACCATCAGCACTGACTGTTGACAGACAAGGACATTTATCACAGCTACAGCCATGACGTCAGTAAGGACAACCATCAGCATTGACTGTTGACAGACAAGGACATTTATCACAGCTACAGCCATGACGTCAGTAAGGACAACCAACAGCAGTTGACAGACAAGGACATTTATCACAGCTACAGCCATGACGTCAGTAAGGACAACCAACAGCAGTTGACAGACAAGGACATTTATCACAGCTACAGCCATGGTGTCAGTAAGGACAACCATCAGCACTGACAGTTGACAGACAAGGACATTTATCACAGCTACAGCCATGACGTCAGTAAGGACAACCATCAGCACTGACTGTTGACAGACAAGGACATTTATCACAGCTACAGCCATGACGTCAGTAAGGACAACCAACAGCACTGACTGTTGACAGACAAGGACATTTATCACAGCTACAGCCATGACGTCAGTAAGGACAACCAACAGCAGTTGACAGACAAGGACATTTATCACAGCTACAGCCATGACGTCAGTAAGGACAACCATCAGCACTGACTGTTGACAGACAAGGACATTTATCACAGCTACAGCCATGACGTCAGTAAGAACAACCAACAGCACTGACTGTTGACAGACAAGGACATTTATCACAGCTACAGCCATGACGTCAGTAAGGACAACCATTAGCACTGACTGTTGATATCTTACCCAACACATGTGTGGAAGGCTATCTTGGGCTCTTTGTGTTTGGCCAGCTGTTGAAGTCGAAGCCTGGACACAAAGCAAAACAAAACATCAGTTCACTGATTTCAACACAACATATCACACAATCAGGCAGGTCAGTTTTAACTCTTACACTCCCGCACCCTGTCCACCAGCATCCCGCATTGTCAACCATGCTAGCGAAGGCAAAACTTAACCCTTTGACTCCCGCACGCTGTCCACCAGCATCCTGCTTCGCCATCCATGCTGGCAAAGCGAAAACTTAACCCTTTGAGTCCCGCACCATGTCCACCAGCATGCCGCATTATCAACCATGCTGGCAAAGCGAAAACTTAATCCTTTGACTTCCTCACCTTATCCACCAGCTTCTTGCAAGAATCTGGTGGATAGAGTGAGGGTGTCAAAGGGTTAAGTTTTTCCACCTGGTGGACAGAGTGCAGGAGTCAAAGAGTTAACATAAGCTGGCCACCTCTTTCGATACAGCCATGCACTCAAAATGTCATGTGTCAAGTTCAGCCCCCTCCTGTGACATAAAAGTCACCAAGCATTCTGCTGGTGCCAGTGTTTTACACGTCCCCTTCCCAGGTCAACACTCTGCCAGCGTGTAGAGTTCTACACAGGATCAGACAGTCTGCCAGACAACTGCTGGCAGATTGGGGCGAAGCACATATGGAAATGTCCGAGTATGATGACTCCCTTGCCTGCCTAGTTCCCTTGTTCTGTCACAACTTGTACATCAACTGACCTTATCTTTCATCCAACTTGCTTCAATAACAAATTGTGTGTTTGTGTACGTTTGTGTGTGTGTTCGTGTGTGTCTGTGTGTCTGTGTGTGTGCGTTGTGTGTGTGTGTGTGTGTGCGTTCTATGGCACTAAAGGTGGCCAGAACAGGTGGCAGCACATCTAACAAGGGAGGTAACAGGATGACCAATGACAGTCCTGACATTATGAATATTGGTGTAACACCTTGTCCTGGCATTATGAATATTGGTGTAACACTTTGTCCTGACATGAATATTGGTGTAACACCTTGTCCTGACATGAATATTGATGTAACACCTTGTCCTGGCATTATGAATATCAGTCTAAACACAGTGATCTTTTGGATCTCTGACCTGGTAAGTGGACTCTCATTCATTTTATGGATGGGTCATTGTGGGTGTTGTTCAATCTTCCTGAAGACCACCACAGCTATCTGTATCCCTTGTATCTGGCTGTCTCCACAATATCTTATGTAAGTCATCATCATCATGTCTGGCTTGCTCACTGTCAACCCCATTCCCATCATTATAGAACTGTGAAAATCTGTCCCAGATTCTGTGACCCTACATGCCCTGTGACCCTACATGCCCTGTGACCCTACATGCCCTGCTGTCACCATGACCTCTGTGGGTATGTTAGCTGAAATGAACAGCATGGGAGTAGTGAATACAAGAGCCTTGCCCAAAATACTGCCGCCAAAAAAATAAATGCACAAAATAAAACAAAACAAAATAAAATAAGATAAAAAATAAAATGAAATAAAACAATAAAATAAAATGAAACAAAACAAAGTAAAATGTAGGCTTAACTGAAAAAAATAAAATGAAATGAAATAAAAATAAAATAAAATAAATAAAAATGAAAAATGAAACGATGTGATAGGCTATAAAATAAACTTAAAATAATATAACATGAAATGAATGGACAGCAGAGAGAAATGATGGGAGGGCCAAGAGTAAGCAGCAATGAAGGACAGAAATGACTGGTCACACAGATAACAAGGGTGGTGGTGGTGGGGGGGGGGGCAGTAGGTTGGGAATGAAGGAAAAGGTGGACATCTTTATATCTGGAAGTGTTTACAGACACAAATAACCATGACCGCACATTACTATGTAACTGCTGTAACTATCATTGTGCTATCATTTCCCACTATGTAACTGCTGTAACTATCATTGTGCTATCATTTCCCACTATGTAACTGCTGTAACTATCATTGTGCTATCATTTCCCACTATGTAACTGCTGTAACTATCATTGTGCTATCATTTCCCACTATGTAACTGCTGTAACTATCATTGTGCTATCATTTCCCACTATGTAACTGCTGTAACTATCATTGTGCTATCATTTCCCACTATGTAACTGCTGTAACTATCATTGTGCTATCATTTCCCACTATGTAACTGCTGTAACTATCATTGTGCTATCATTTCCCACTATGTAACTGTTGTAACTATCATTGTGCTATCATTTCCCACTATGTAACTGCTGTAACTATCATTTCCCATGACTTCATATCCACACTGTCAGACAATATGTTGATTATTGGTGTAACACCTTGTCCTGACATTATGAATATTGGTGTAACACCTTGTCCTGGCATTATGAATATTGGTGTAACACTTTGTCCTGACATGAATATTGGTGTAACACCTTGTCCTGACATGAATATTGATGTAACACCTTGTCCTGGCATTATGAATATTGGTGTAACACCTTGTCCTGATATTATGAACATTGGTGTAACACCCTGTCCTGACATGAATATTGGTGTAACATCTTGTCCTGACATTATGAATATTGGTGTAACACCTTGTCCTGACATTATGAATATTGGTGTAACACCTTGTCCTGACATTATGAATATTGATGTAACACCTTGTCCTGACATTATGAATATTTATGTAACACCTTGTCCTGACATGAATATTGGTGTAAAGCTTTGTCCTGACATTATGAATATTGGTGTAACACCTTGTCCTGACATGAATATTGGTGTAACACCTTGTGACATAATGAATATTGATGTAACACTTTGTCCTGATATTATGAATACTGGTGTAACACCTTCTTCTGACATTGTGAATGCTGATGTAACACCTTGTCCTGACATGAATATTGAATCCAAAACAAGTGTGACTGCCCGCGTTCAAGCGAACAGGAACCAGAAAAAACACACGAAAAGAAAATCAAAATGCGTACTTCAATACAACCAGACAAGACAGGCGCAAATTTTCAGCCAACTGACCTTTGTCAAGCGTGAATGTAAGATCACAGATTGACAAAACACCAAATACGAGTACGAAAATCAGGAGAAAAAGACTGACACTTCCATGCTGCTTCGTTCAGATTGTTTTTAGTCCTTTTCTCCCACTGGACGAAGCAGCAGGAAGTTTTAGTATTTTTCTCCTAATTTTTGTGTTCGGTGTTTGTTCATTTGTGATCTTGCGTCTATACTTGACAAAGGCCAGTTGGCTGAAAATTTGCGCCTGTTTTGTCTGGTTGTATTACATATGCGTTCTGATTTTTTGTGTTTTTTTCTGGTTACCTGAAATAACTTTCTCCTGATCTTTTCAGTAATACACCTATCAGCAAATAAGTATAACACTTGGGCTGAACTGCACTTTTTTTTTTTCGTGACAAGGGAATATCATTTCTGTACAAAATACTGATTGTCTTTCCCACGAAAAGCACACTATAATTATGGCAGCCAACCACCACCAAAACGTTTGTCCCTGATGGTGATAATGACCGTTTAACAAGCACCTTGTTGTGTAACGTTACATCAGGTTTGTATGACTCAGCACATGCCAGGCCGCCATGATCATTTCCAACAATAACTGATTATTATCTGTCCCTGCTCTGACCCCTTCTGTCTGACTCCTGATGATCTCACAGACAACGGCACTTTGGGCAAAAAGCCAGCACTGACAGACGAAGCTACCCGGCCCACCTCACCCCTTTCTTCGTAGGGCCTACCCCTCTCCAGCACCGATCACGCCTGGCCCATTATTTTGTACGGGGACAGAGCAGCCAGTGACACCTATCCACACCTACATGTACATGCCGTTACTCACTTTGCCCTGTGATACAGCCCATACATGGTGACCCTGAACACCGCTTTGTACACGTAGTTATGTCCAACCAGAGACATAGAGACAGAGAGCGGCAACTCACTAAGTGGCACACTGTGTATTGTGCTCAGGTTGTTATGTCCAACCAGAGACATGACAACAGAGAGCGGCAATTCACTGTGTGGCACACTACATTGTGCTCAGGTAGTTATGTCCAACCAGAGATATGTCAACAGAGAGCGGCAACTCGCTGCGTGGCACATTGTGTGTTGTGCTCAGGTTATTTCCAACCAGAGACATAGAGACAGAGAGCGGCAACTCGCTGCGTGGCACATTGTGTATTGTGCTCAGGTTATTTCCAACCAGAGACATAGAGACAGAGAGTGGCAACTCACTAAGTGGCACACTGTATTGTGCTCAGGTAGTTATGCCAACCAGAGACATAGAGACAGAGAGCGGCAACTCACTAAGTGGCACACTGTGTATTGTGCTCAGGTTAAAGGACCAATCTTTGTGTGTCAGTGTAGTGACAACCACACACATAGATGTACAGGTTACAGGACCAATCTTGTGTTCCATGTGTTGACAACACCACATAGCATACTACAGGTTAAAGGACCAATCTTTGTGTGTCCATGTGTAGTGACAACACACATAGCATACTACTGATTAAAGGACCAATCTTTGTGTGTCCATGTGTAGTGACAACACACACATAGCATACTACTGATTAAAGGACCAATCTTTGTGTGTCCATGTGTAGTGACAACACACACATAGCATACTACTGATTAAAGGACCAATCTTTGTGTGTCCATGTGTAGTGACAACACACACATAGCATGCTACAGGTTAAAGGACCAATCTTTGTGTCCATGTCTCGGCGTAGTGCTGGCAATCAGTTCTATGTAGCCCTCACCAAGTGCAATTACTGCACCGACCTTTTCCACTGTTGTGTCCAGCCAGTAAGCGCTCCATGGCCAGCACAAGACTGATCACTTCAGATCTGCTGTCAGCACGCCCGCGCCCCACTTAAGCCAGATTAGGGGATTAAAGGATATACACACAGCAGGGGTGTGTGGACTTTAAGCCGTACCAGGCATGGGATGGTTTTGCTTCCACAAGCTGACCGTCTTTTAGTACAGCGAATGGCCAGGTCATCTCACACTGTGGCATTTCAGACCCTTGACTGAAAATTCTTTTTTTGTGTACCAGTACAAGTTTTGATGTCATTGTCATCGACAAGCAATTCTTTCTGTGTACAAGTTTTGATGTCATTGTCATCAACAAGCAATTCTTTCCTGTGTACATGTTTTGATGTCATTGTCATCAACAAACAATTCTTTTCTGTGTACAAGTTTTGATGTCATTGTCATCAACAAACAATTCTTTTCTGTGTACAAGTTTTGATGTCATTGTCATCAACAAACAATTCTTTCCTGTGTACAAGTTTTGATGTCATTGTCATCAACAAACAATTCTTTTCTGTGTACAAGTTTTGATGTCATTGTCATCAACAAACAATTCTTTTCTGTGTACAAGTTTTGATGTCATTGTCATCAACAAACAATTCTTTTCTGTGTACAAGTTTTGATGTCATTGTCATCAACAAACAATTCTTTTCTGTGTACAAGTTTTGCATGTCATTGTCATCAACAAACAATTCTTTCCTGTGTACAAGTTTTGATGTCATTGTCATCAACAAACAATTCTTTCCTGTGTACAAGTTTTGATGTCATTGTCATCAACAAACAATTCTTTTCTGTGTACAAGTTTTCATGTCATTGTCATCAACAAACAATTCTTTCTGTGTACAAGTTTTCATGTCATTGTCATCAACAAACAATTCTTTCCTGTGTACAAGTTTTGATGTCATTGTCATCAACAAACAATTCTTTCCTGTGTACAAGTTTTGATGTCATTGTCATCAACAAACAATTCTTTCCTGTGTACAAGTTTTGATGTCATTGTCATCAACAAACAATTCTTTCCTGTGTACAAGTTTTGATGCACTGTCATCAACAAACAATTCTTTCCTGTGTACAAGTTTTGATGTCACTGTCATCAACAAACAATTCTTTCCTGTGTACAAGTTTTGATGTCATTGTCATCGACAAACAATTCTTTCTGTGTACAAGTTTTCATGTCATTGTCATCAACAAACAATTCTTTCCTGTGTACAAGTTTTGATGTCATTGTCATCGACAAACAATTCTTTCCTGTGTACAAGTTTTGATGTCATTGTCATCGACAAACAATTCTTTCCTGTGTACAAGTTTTGATGTCATTGTCATCAACAAACAATTCTTTCCTGTGTACAAGTTTTGATGCCATTGTCATCGACAAACAATTCTTTCCTGTGTACAAGTTTTGATGTCATTGTCATCAACAAACAATTCTTTCCTGTGTACAAGTTTGATGCACTGTCATCAACAAACAATTCTTTCCTGTGTACAAGTTTTGATGTCATTGTCATCAACAAACAATTCTTTCCTGTGTGCAAGTTTTCATGTCATTGTCATCGACAAACAATTCTTTCCTGTGTACAAGTTTTGATGCCACTGTCATCAACAAACAATTATTTCCTGTGTACAAGTTTTGATGTCATTGTCATCAACAAACAATTCTTTTCTGTGTACAAGTTTTCATGTCTGTGCATTGTAATCAAGACAGAAGCAGACTGTGTGTTACAGAGTAAAATCTGCCACAGTTCCTCCATCTGTTGAACGATAAATTACAGACAGATCATTTTTTAATGTTTCTGATGTCAGAAGTACTGGTTTAAGTGACAGATTTGGCAACAGCCATGTTGCACTATACAAGACATCTTGTGTTTTCTACAGAGACCAATCTTTAAAAGGATGTTAGAATGTTGATACTATGTTGTTTACTTGGAGGTGGAGGAAAGACAGAACTGGTGAGAGCAGAGAGAAATGGATTATTTTCTCCTCAAAAATCTGTTTCACTTTGTCATAAGCAAATGCCCAGCATAACTGAGAAAAAGTTCAGGGACAGCAACAACAACAAAATAAATAAACAATTAAATGATAAACAAACAAACAAACAAATAAATAAATACAATAAATAAATAAATAAATCATTAATCCATTCAATGAATAAATAGATATATGAATAGTTTCACTTCACACAAGGGAGAACACCTCTTTGTTCTCAGGATAAACTACAAATTCAGTGTACACTGGAAAGCATCTAGCGGACACTGGGATTCCACTTTCACCTGGATTTCCTGGATTTCAGTTTGTCCTGTGATGAACACAATGAAACAACTATCACAGTTTTGTAGGAAGAAAGATTTATTATAGCTTTGTATACTTTTTGTATGAAGCAAATATTACAGCTTTGTATGCTTTTGTATGAAACAACTATTCTAGTTTTGTATGAAGAAGGCGGTGTAATTTTGTGAAAAACAAGTATTGCAGTTTTGTATGAAGAAACAAACATCACAGGCCTGTATAATTTTGCGGTAAAAAGTTATGATAGTTTTGTATAAAGAAACAAATATTGTGGGTCTGTGTAAGTTTGTGAGAAACGAGTATTATAGTTTTGTACTAACAAAACATAGACTTGCATAATTTTGTATGAAACCTTTAGTATAGTTTTGTATGAAGCAACAATATTATATCTTGATATAATTTTGTATAAAGCAACTATTATAGTTTTGTAATGAAGAAACAATATTATAACTGCATAGTTTTGTATGAAACTATTACAGTTTTGTATGAAGAAACAATATCATAACGTTGTATAATTTTGTATGCAACAACTAGTCCAGTTTTGTATGAAGAAATAATATATCTTACTATAATTTTGTATGAAACAACTATTATAGGTGTGTAGAAAGAAACAAACATATCATGTTGTATTATTTTGTAATAAACAACTGTTCATAGTTTTAACAATGGTCTGCTTAAGGAAAACAAAGGTCTCAACTACGTCAACCAGTCAGCAGTTCAGTGGCTGCAGGGAGAGAAGATTAAACAGTATTACGATTAAACAGTATTACGATTAAACAGTATTACGATTAAACAGTATTACGATTCAACAGTATTATATTACAAGTATGCAAGGCCCTCTCAGGCATATTTAGACTTGTAACAACATTTGGACACAAACGACCTGACCACTTGCCAACTTATTTGTACTTTTTTCAATGGATTGTTGGATTGTTTAGGGCAAGTGTTTCTTAATTCCTTGTGCTTCCTTTTTTAAAAAAAACTTTTCTTTAGGTGTGTGTGTGTATGTGTGTTTGTGAGAGAGAGAGAGAAGAGAGAGTGTTGTGTGTGTGTGTGTGTGT
>CM060309.1:100855961-100858461 GCA_030674185.1 Monoplex corrugatus | reverse complement strand
CAGTGAAGAAAAGTACATGGTCAGTGAAAAGTCACTCTTGTACGCAGTACAACACACCGCACATGCATGGTAACAGTACACAGTATGATACACACACAGTCACAGTACACTGTATAACACACCATACAGTCACAGTACAACACACTACACAGTCACTGTACAAACACTATATGGACACAGTACACAGTACAACACACTACATAGTCACTTATAACACTACAGTCACAGTACAACACACTACATAGTCACTGTACAACACACTACATGGTCACTGTACAACACACTACATAGTCACTGTACAACACACTACATAGTCACTGTATAACACACTACATAGTCACTGTATAACACACTACATAGTCACTGTACAACACACTACATGGTCACTGTACAACACACTACATGGTCACTGTACAACACACTACATAGTCACAGTACAACACACTACATAGTCACTGTACAACACACTACACAGTCACTGTACAACACACTACATAGTCACTGTACAACACTACATAGTCACTGTACAACACACTACATGGTCACAGTACAACACACTACATAGTCACTATATAACACTACATAGTCACTGTATAACACACTACATAGTCACTGTACAACACACTACATAGTCACTGTACAACACTACATAGTCACTGTACAACACACTACATAGTCACTGTAAACACACTACATAGTCACTGTACAACACACTACATAGTCACTGTACAACACACTACATAGTCACTGTTCAACACACTACATAGTCACTGTACAACACACTACATAGTCACTGTACAACACACTACATGGTCACAGTACAACACACTACATAGTCACTGTACAACACACTACATAGTCACTGTATAACACACTACATAGTCACTGTAAACACACTACATAGTCACTGTACAACACACTACATGGTCACTGTACAACACACTACATAGTCACTGTACAACACACTACATAGTCACTGTACAACACACTACATAGTCACTGTACAACACACTACATAGTCACTGTACAACACACTACATAGTCACAGTACAACACACTACATAGTCACTGTACAACACACTACATAGTCACTGTACAACACACTACATAGTCACTGTACAACACACTACATAGTCACAGTACAACACACTACATAGTCACTGTACAACACACTACATGGTCACTGTACAACACACTACATGGTCACTGTATAACACACTACATAGTCACTGTAAACACACTACATAGTCACTGTACAACACACTACATAGTCACTGTACAACACACTACATAGTCACTGTTCAACACACTACATAGTCACTGTACAACACACTACATAGTCACTGTACAACACACACATGGTCACAGTACAACACACTACATAGTCACTGTACAACACACTACATAGTCACTGTATAACACACTACATAGTCACTGTACAACACACTACATAGTCACTGTACAACACACTACATAGTCACTGTACAACACACTACATAGTCACTGTACAACACACTACATAGTCACAGTACAACACACTACATAGTCACTGTACAACACACTACAGTCACTGTACAACACACTACATGGTCACTGTACAACACACTACATAGTCACTGTACAACACACTACATGGTCACAGTGCAACACACTACATAATCACAGTACAACACACTACATGGTCACTGTACAACACACTACATAGTCACTGTACAACACACTACATAGTCACAGTACAACACACTACATAGTCACTGTACAACACACTACATAGTCACAGTACAACACACTACATAGTCACTGTACAACACACTACATAGTCACTGTACAACACACTACATGGTCACTGTACAACACACTACATAGCCACTGTATAACACACTACATGGTCACTGTACAACACACTACATAGTCACTGTACAACACACTACATAGTCACTGTACAACACACTACATAGTCACTGTACAACACACTACATAGTCACTGTATAACACACTACATAGTCACAGTACAACACACTACATAGTCACTGTACAACACACTACATGGTCACTGTACAACACACTACATAGCCACTGTATAAAACACACTACATAGTCACTGTACAACACACTACATGGTCACAGTACAACACACTACATGGTCACTGTACAACACACTACATAGTCACTATACAACACACTACATAGTCACTGTACAACACACTACATGGTCACAGTACAACACACTACATGGTCACAGTACAACACACTACATAGTCACTGTACAACACACTACATAGTCACTGTACAACACACTACATAGTCACTGTATAACACACTACATGGTCACAGTACAACACACTACATAGTCACTATACAACACACTACATGGTCACTGTACAACACACTACATGGTCACTGTATAACACACTACATAGTCACTGTATAACACACTACATGGTCACAGTATAACACACTACATAGTCACAGTACAACACACTACATAGTCACTGTACAA
>CM060309.1:100840961-100848461 GCA_030674185.1 Monoplex corrugatus | reverse complement strand
TCTTCCTAATGGGCCAGTTAGGGATGAACAATCACACAATGACTTTGACAGGTCTGACAGGGTCTGAACCCACAACCTTCCATATGGCAGTCTGTTGCCCTAATCACTGCTCCATGGCAAACAGTTGCTAGCACATGCGCGCACACACGCACCAATACATACGTACATTCAACATTCATACATACATACATACATACATACATACATACATTATACATACATACATACATACATACATACATATATACATACATACATACATACATACATACATACATACGTACATTCAACATTCATACATACTAATACATACATACATACATACATACATACATATATAGTAACATATATAATATACTCAGATACTGATCCAAATTATATATACAAAGCCGGAAGGGTTCAAAGGGGAACAAAGAAAAGCAAACAGAAAGGGATCAAACAAAGAAGTCAAAGGCAACAAAGAAAAGCAGACAAAGAAGAAGGAAGCATGGATGATGGGCAGGTCTGCGACAGACACAGAAGGCGGTGGCAAGTAGCATCAAGGTGGCGCCACACAGCTGTGTCACTCCACGGACATGGACACTGGTGTTAGAGTTAAACCACCACAAAACACCACACCACACACACACCCGGTTTGCCCGTCTTCCTTTTACCATCGTTCGGGTACGCCGTCCCACGCTCGTCCCCATCATCATACTCCCCAAACTCTCCTGTAGAGGGCATCGTTATTAATATTCATGACTGTTAAATGTCCGCATGACCGCCACAGCCATGTCAGGGCTACAAACATCTCAAATAACATATCTAAACATATCCACAACCCTGGGGGAAAAAAAGCTGGAAGAGAAAATTAAGACACATATATCAGTGCATTCATGCAAATAATCTAAAACTATGACCCAGGTGTTGGCCATTCTGCTCAATCTATCACCAAGGAGATTAAAACAAATGTGAACTACTAATGCATAAGCATAACCAGGTAGGCAAAATCATGCATATATATATATATTATATACAAACTAGCCTCTAGTACCTAAAACTGCCACTATGCAGTTCACATTACCTTAGATATAAATATGCAATTAATATATGTACCCGCTAATAGGAAGTACGTAAAGCTTTATGGAAAAACTCACAGGTGAATAGACCAGCAAGGCTGAAAATGAGAAAGGAAGAGATGACAGATAGCAAAACAGCAAGGCAGAAACAAAGAGAGTGACAGAAAAGAGGAAATTTCTAGCATAGAATTTCCAGAAGGTGTGGATTACTATTTATACTCAGGGCTTAAAACAGGAGGAGGAAAAAAACACTGAAACTAGGGGGGTCCGGGGGCAAATCAGGGGCCATAACTTGCGCGCCGTTGTTATGAACGCTTGCAAGCCGATCACGGATGCCTTGCTCCTTTCGTTTTTTTTTTTGTTTTTTTTTTTTGTTTTTTTGACAAACCGAAATCGCGGAATTCCGCCCAGACGCGGAATGTTTTAAGCCCTGTATACTGAAAGATCCCCAGGAATCCTCACGGGAGGATGTAGCAGGGTAGATCACTTGTCAACACATAGATCCTTCATCAAAGTGGACACCAATTATACTTGTGTAGACCATCCCTTCTGGTTTGGTTTGGTTTGGTTTTATTCTGATAATGTTTTCTTGGATACATGTATGAATGTTGTTTGGCCATACCCTGTGCAGGTATCATCTTACTGCACAGTCTCCACACTTGTCTTCAGTGGGTGTGAATGCTGGATGCTTCACATTTCCATCAACCACTATAGATATAGTGAAACAATGATGTGGCAATTTGGACATTTAATGCATGTATCTGGGTGTTCCATGTGTGTCGTGGCAAGTTGGACATTTCATGCATGTATCTGAATGTTCCATATGTGTCGTGGCAAGTTGGATGTTTCACGCAGTGCTATTTGGTGTTCCATATGTGCAGTGGCAAGTTGGATGTTTCATGCATGCTATTTGGTGTTCCATATGTGTAGTGGCAAGTTGGATGTTTCATGCATGCTATTTGGTGTTCCATGTGGTTAAGTGGCAAGTTTGGAGTGTTTCATGCATGCTATTTGGTGTTCCATGTGTGCAGTGGCAAGTTGGATGTTTCATGCATGCTATTTGGTGTTCCATGTGTGCAGTGGCAAGTTGGATGTTTCATGCATGCTATTTGGTGTTCCATATGTGTAATGGCAAGTTGGACGTTTCCATGCATGCTATTTGGTGTTCCATGTGTGTAGGGCAAGTTGGATGTTCCATGCATGCTATTTGGTGTTCCATGTGTGTAATGGCAAGTTGGATGTTCCATGCATGCTATTTGGTGTTCCATATGTGTAGTGGCAAGTTGGATGTTTCATGCATGCTATTTGGTGTTCCATATGTGTAGTGGCAAGTTGGATGTTTCATGCATGCTATTTGGTGTTCCATATGTGCATTGGCAAGTTGGATGTTCCATGCATGCTATTTGGTGTTCCATGTGTGTAGAGAAATGACAGGGGTTCTGGTTCTGGTGAATCATATTTCCACTCTTAAAGTTAAACGAGCAGGTGATATCACAGCTGGACCACATCCACACCGTCCTAACCACTGACTGTCATTACCCGTCCAGCATGATGACTATGATTACTAATAAACAGAATGACAAGAACCAAACTGAATGAGTAGAAACTAAACATATAACATCTTTTCCTTTCAGCATTGCACACAATACAAGACATTATTACTACTTTATTACTATTTTATTCATCAGTTAACCAGGAATGTCTAAAATCGTTATGGTACCGATGGAAAGAATGACAAATATTCAAGCAGTTATTTGTATCTATTTGTGTTATCTCTATAGTCTAAGAGCATACTAACATCTCCCCCACTTTCCTCATGTGACATCAGTGTCATCTCCCCCACTTTCCTCATGTGACATCAGTGTCTGATATAGACAAACCCTGGCAACTATGACATCATGACGTCAGTGTCTGATATCAACAAATCCTGGCAGATACGACATCATATGACATCAGTGTCTGATATAAACAAACCATGGCAGATATGACGTCAGTGTCTGACATAAACAAACCATGGCAGATATGACATCAGTGTCTGATATAAACAAACCATGGCAGATATGACATCAGTGTCTGATATAAACAAATCATGGCAGATATGACATCAGTGTCTGATATAAACAAATCATGGCAGATATGACATCAGTGTCTGATATAAACAAACCATGGCAGATATGACATCAGTGTCTGATATAAACAAATCATGGCAGATATGACATCAGTGTCTGACATAAACAAACCATGGCAGATATGACATCAGTGTCTGATATAAACAAACCATAGCAGATATGACGTCAGTGTCTGAATAAACAAACATGGCAGATATGACATCAGTGTCTGATATAAACAAATCATGGCAGATATGACATCAGTGTCTGATATAAACAAATCATGGCAGATATGACATCAGTGTCTGATATAAACAAACCATGGCAGATATGACATCAGTGTCTGATATAAACAAACCATGGCAGATATGACATCAGTGTCTGATATAAACAAACCATGGCAGATATGACATCAGTGTCTGATATAAACAAACCATGGCAGATATGACATCAGTGTCTGATATAAACAAACCATGGCAGATATGACATCAGTGTCTGATATAAACAAACCATGGCAGATATGACATCAGTGTCTGATATAAACAAACCATGGCAGATATGACATCAGTGTCTGATATAAACAAATCATGGCAGATATGACATCAGTGTCTGATATAAACAAACCATGGCAGATATGACATCAGTGTCTGATATAAACAAACCATGGCAGATATGACATCAGTGTCTGACATAAACAAACCATGGCAGATATGACATCAGTGTCTGACATAAACAAACCATGGCAGATATGACATCAGTGTCTGATATAAACAAATCATGGCAGATATGACATCAGTGTCTGATATAAACAAATCATGGCAGATATGACATCAGTGTCTGATATAAACAAATCATGGCAGATATGACATCAGTGTCTGATATAAACAAATCATGGCAGATATGACATCAGTGTCTGATATAAAAAACCATGGCAGATATGACATCAGTGTCTGATATAAACAAACCATGGCAGATATGACATCAGTGGCTGATATAAACAAACCATGGCAGATATGACATCAGTGTCTGATATAAACAAACCATGGCAGATATGACATCAGTGTCTGATATAAACAAATCATGGCAGATATGACATCAGTGTCTGATATAAACAAATCATGGCAGATATGACATCAGTGTCTGATATAAACAAATCATGGCAGATATGACATCAGTGTCTGATATAAACAAACCATGGCAGATATGACATCAGTGTCTGATATAAACAAACCATGGCAGATATGACATCAGTGGCTGATATAAACAAACCATGGCAGATATGACATCAGTGTCTGATATAAACAAACCATGGCAGATATGACAGTCAGTGTCTGACACAAACAAACCATGGCAGATATGACATCAGTGTCTGACATAAACAAACCATGGCAGATATGACATCAGTGTCTGATATAAACAAATCATGGCAGATATGACATCAGTGTCTGATATAAACAAATCATGGCAGATATGACATCAGTGTCTGATATAAACAAATCATGGCAGATATGACATCAGTGTCTGATATAAACAAACCATGGCAGATATGACATCAGTGTCTGATATAAACAAACCATGGCAGATATGACATCAGTGTCTGATATAAACAAACCATGGCAGATATGACATCAGTGTCTGATATAAACAAACCATGGCAGATATGACAGTCAGTGTCTGACACAAACAAATCATGGCGGTTGTCCTTCTCTCTTAGACCTAAAAGTGGCTGGAAGAAATGGCTGCTTCATTTCAATAACAACAGCAGCAAACGGCCATTTTGTCCCCCTAAATCCGTCCGGGTCAATAAAACAGTTTAAACTCAAAGTCCACTATACAATACAGGAAGTTGCCTAAACATTTTTTTTTTATTTTCCTTAATTACGTTTATCTTTTTTCCTTTATACATAATGTACAAACAAGTACTATGTGTATATGAAAAGCAGAGCAAAGCGAGCGCAAGTGACACAACGTATACTGTATGCCTTGTCAAAGTGTGAACAAGAAAAGACCAGGCATTGTTCCCACACTAAGGGACAGCGAACAAAGAGCTATGTGAACTCCTTTGTAGACAGTCTGCTGGGAACGTTACATTTGGAGGAAAGGGGGGGGGGGGGGGGAAGCAGAATGTTAAATTTCAAGTGCTATGGCACCCTCCTTAACTCACCCCCACCCCACTCACCCTAAGGAGAAAAAAAAGATCAAGTCCATGAGACTGTTCATCTGATAGGTTGCGAAGGAAACCATTGGGGTTTTTGTGTGTCTAGCCTTGACACATATTTCAATGCTTGTGTGTGTGTGTGTGTGTGTGTGTGTGTGTGTGTGTGTGTGTGTGTGTGTGTGTGTGTGTGTGTGTGTGTGTTTTCATTCTTTCTTTTATTGTCTATTCACATATATACACTTTTTTTACAACTATGGGTATTCCTTCTTCTACAGCCACTGTCATGACAATCAACATGGGACTGTTAATTGGATCACTGTGACTATATAGTAGCTTGTAAGTGAAATGGGGTTAGTGTGAGGGTAGTTGATCACATCTCACATATCTGGCTCTGTCTGTCTGTCTGTCTGTCTGTCTCTCTCTCTCTCTTTCTCTCCCTCTTTCTCTCATTTTCTCTCTCTCTCTCTCCTCTCTCTCTCTCTCTTTCTTCACCTTCTCTCACCAGCTCTATCTCCTATAAATCTAGCTTCCTGTGGTCTTCGCTGGACTGTTTCAATGGTCATTGTCCATTTAAGACTGGTCACTGACTGTCTATTATCTGATCCTGATGATGGCACAGTCTCGTACTGTACGTCAGTTGTACAGTGTCACAGGACTTTCACCCAACAGAGAGAGAGGGAGGCGGGGGATGGGAGAGAGAGAGACAGAGGGAGGGAGGGAGGGAGAGAGGGAGAGACACAGAGAGAAAGAACACAGAGAGAGGACAGAAAGAACAGAGAGAGAGTGAGAGAGAGAGAGATCTTTATCGTGTGGAGGGTAACAGGCATGCAGGCCTAAATTGATATCTGGATAATTCTGAGGGCTTTTTCATCTCATCTGGGGACAATGAGTGAGAAACTGTCTTGCACACACACACACACACACACACACACACACACACACACACACACACACACACACACACACACACACAACCTATACATTCATTCTCACATGTTCACACAGACTTTCAACTAGCAGGCCCTATACCTCTCTCATATCCTCCACCCCTCCCCTCCCCCATTCTCTACCCCCCACCCCCACCCACCCCATCTCCATCTCTTTCACGCTAAAAATAGACACACAATACCAAGCGGTTGCCCAGCTGTCATAAAATAGATGTGGGACTAAAGAACTCACAGATCATCACAAAGCCATGTCGTAACTCCCTTATTACGATAACAGACGCCAAGTACAGCTACTGAGCTACTGCTGCAGCAGATGACAGCACAAGTACTTAGAATTTTGCTTAGGGTTACGTTCGTAACGTTGTAACTGAACTAACTCAGGTACTACACTAAAAACTGCAGCGATCAGAGAAAAGCCTGACGGTAAAATATCCAAGCAAAACTTACTGTTGACTTTGGACTGGCCGGCGGTCATGGCGCAGGCTTAGTTCCACACAGATTTCACTAGTGACGGACGGACAATACACTTCTCCCCAAGTCTGATCGCCAACCGAGTCTTCGCGCTGCCGAAAGCTAAAGCACCATACTCAAGGGACGCTACTCTCACGGTCTTGGCGCGGGGGGTCACATAGCAACAGCGTCGCCAGGTCACGTGGACTTAGCGCCGAGTGGAGCTAGCGAGGTGCTGGCCGTTTCCCAAACCGTCAGAGGCATTGCTCTCTACTTGCTTGAAGACCCAGGCCCTGTCACACGGCGAGGCTATCAGGTTGTCAATCAGTTGTTACACTTTTGTTCCCCTGCATGTTGCGCCAAAGTGGGAGGGAAGTGAGGCAAGGACGGTAGTGACATGCCAAACGTCAACACGACATGTGCGTGACCAGACTTCCCGCTGACAGATCTTGTGTCATACAGCCACACACACCGAGTTAACCCTTTGACTCCTGCACCCTATCCACCAACTGCAAAAAGTTAACCCTTTGACTTCCTCACCCTATCCACCAGCTTCCTGCTGGAAGCTGGTGGATAAGGTGAGGAAGTCAAAGGGTCAACTTGATGCTTTGCCATCATGGTTGACAAATGCAGGATGCTAGTGGAGAGGGTGCAGGAGTCAAAGGGTTAACATTTAGATACAACAGGCGTCACTGCCTGTGTATGTTTGTGAGTGAGTGGGTGACTGAGTCAGAGAAAGTATGTGTGTGTGTGTGAGAGAGAGAGAGAGAGACGAGGGG
>CM060309.1:100758461-100835961 GCA_030674185.1 Monoplex corrugatus | reverse complement strand
ATCTCCACCTCTGCCACCGCCATGTGACTGTGATAAATTGAAATTATGTCTGTTTAATGCTCAGTCAGTTTGCAAAGACGGCAAAGCCGATGTCATTGCTGACTTCATCACAGACGAGCATATTGACATTGTATTTATCACCGAAACTTGGCTTAACCCCCTTGGTCACGAACCCATACATGCGAATCTCACTCCGAGTGGATATAGGCTTGCTTCTTTCCATCGCCCATCCCGAGGTGGTGGTATCGCCATCCTCTACAACGACTCACTCCATTCCCGCCTATCTTTCTCGCAGTCTCTGCCTTTCTCCCATCCTTCTTTTGAGCACGTTGAAGTATCCTTCCAATCCACCCCTCACCCCATCACCTTCTCCTGTGTCTATCGACCTCCACCTAGCTCTGCCAATAAGCTCACCACATCCACGTTTCTCTCTGACTTTGACCAACTGCTTGACCACTACTGCCTCTTACCTGGAAATCTCATCATTCTAGGTGACATCAATGTCCACTACGACAACACTCACCATTATAACACAAGACATATCATCAACTCTCTGTCCAATCACAATATGACACAACATATTTCTGAACCAACCCATAAAAAAGGTCACATTCTTGACTGGATCATTTCTCGTGATCACCACAATTCAGCTACTGACAACTGCTTAGTTCTTTCTACCCGTCTAACTTCAGCCTTCCATCTGACCACTCTGCAATTCTCTGTTCTCTCGACATTTCTCCTCCTTCCCGTACCATGCGCACAGTGACTCGACGCAATCTCAAATCTATCGACCTCTCCACATTTTCATCTGATGCCTCCCGTCTCCTTTCTGAAAAGTCACATAACCTTGCCGATGAATTCTATACTACTCTCCACCATCTTCTGGACAGTCATGCTCCAGCCACAACCCGTCTTTTACCTGACCGCCCTCCTACCCCCTGGCTCACTCATGAGATTGCCTGTGCAAAACGTGCCCGCCGCAGAGCAGAGCGCCGTTGTCGCAAATCCAAACTCACTGTACACAGGCAACTTTTCCAAGCCTCTAAAACAAAAGTATCCACCCTCATTGCATCAGCAAAAACAAGCTATTTCCAAACCAAAATCCTGAATGCCTCTTCTTCAAAAGAACTCTTTACAACCATGAATCATCTCCTTGGCACACGAAAAGATTTACCTCTCCCAACAAAACATACAAATGAAGAACTCCCATCTGTATTCTCCAAGTATTTCACCACCAAAATACAAACTCTTCGTGACAGGCTTGACAGGACACCCTGTCAACCATGCCCACCTGACCCTTCCTTCTCTGGCACACCTCTTACTACTTTTACCCCAGTCTCACAAGAAGAAATTTTCAACACAATCAGATCCATGTCGTTCAAAACCTGCGAACTGGATCCTCTTCCAGGTTCTCTCTACTCCGACTGTCTCCCTACTCTCCTCCCATTCATCACTGACATCATCAACACTTCTCTTCAAACTGGAACTGTCCCAGATTCTTTCAAGTCTGCTATTGTTCACCCTCTCCTCAAGAAACACAATTTAGACCCAAATGAACTGAAAAATTACCGGCCTATCTCTAATCTCTCTTTCTTGTCAAAACTCCTTGAAAAAGTCGTCCTCAACCAGCTGAACTCTCACCTGTCTACCAACAATCTCCTCAATCCTTTCCAGTCAGCCTACCGCCAGTGCCATAGCACTGAAACTGCCCTACTACACATTCTCAACAATCTCCTCCTTGCAACTGATACTGGCAAAGTCTCTCTCCTCACACTCCTTGATCTGTCTGCAGCCTTCGATACCATTGACCATGGTATTCTCCTTTCTAGACTTCATCATACTTTTGGCATCTCTGACATTGCTCTATCCTTTTTCACTTCGTATTTATCAAACAGAAAACAAACTGTTCTCATCAATGGCACTTACTCTCAACCTGCATACCTGACCTGTGGTGTTCCACAAGGATCTGTCCTTGGCCCTGTTCTTTTCACTCTTTACACCTCCCCCCTGTCCACCATCATCAACTCCCACTCTATAAAACACCACTTCTATGCTGATGACACCCAACTTCAAGACAGTGACTCAACTGATAATATACACCGCCTCTTGACTCGCACCACTGAGTGTTACTCGGACATCAAAAATTGGATGACATACAACAAACTTCAGCTAAATGATGACAAGACAGAAGCTATCCTCATTGGCACCCGTCAGAAACTTTCTCAGCTGCCTCCTCTTTCTCTCCCATTATGTAACACATCAGTCCCAATTTCTGATTCAGCTAAAAACCTTGGTGTCTGCATTGACTCTACCCTCTCCATGAACAACTTTGTTTCTCAAACTGCCAGATCTTGCTACTATCATCTCCATCGTATAAGGCTGATCAGGAAGTATCTCTCTGTCGAAACAACTGCAAAACTCGTTCTCTCCTTCATAATGTCTCGCATTGACTATTGCAATTCACTCCTGTCTGGTCTTCCTGCCTCCACCATTCACATCCTACAGCGCATTCAAAACAATGCTGTACGCCTTGTACTCAAAAAGAAAAAAGCTGACCACATATCTCCTCTCCTGGCACAACTTCACTGGCTCCCTGTATCAAAGCGCATACAGTACAAACTAGACACCATGTGCTACAAAAGCCTCAATAACGCAGCCCCCGATTACCTGTCAAGCCTACTTGAGATCTATCTTCCCTCACGTACCCTCCGCTCTGCCTCCGATCCTCTGACTTTTCGCTTTCCACGCACTAAGCTCAATACCTATGGTCCACGAGCCTTCTCTGTTTCTGGTCCATTCTCCTGGAACAAACTTCCTCTCTCAGTCCGTCAGCAACCTACTTTTGTCTCCTTCAAGTCCGCTCTCAAAACTCACCTTTTCTCCTCCGCATAAAATCCTAACCTCACTCACCACCACCACCCCCCCCCCCCCCTCTGCAGCCTGTCTCCACTCGGAGGGGAATCACATGGTTATAATATATAATTGTATATGCTATGCTCTCTATAATTTTCCATTGCTTTTATTCTTGCTTTTATTGCTTTTATTCTTTCTCCCCATTTATAGCCATGCGTGTGTGTGTGTGTGTGTGTGTGTGTGTGTGTGTGTGTGCGTGCGTGTGTGTGCGTGCGTGCGTGCGTGCGTGTGTGTCTGCTTCAGCGCTTAGATTTGATTTTATCAAGATTTTGCGCTATATAAATATTGTAATTATTATTATTATCAATGATTGTATGATTGATTGTACGAGTTGAGAGTCTGCTCCAGGAAATGATAATTTTATGATTGTAGGCCCTACATGTTGACTGCAGTTAAGGCAGCTGAATGCAAATCTCGCCCTGTTCGTAATTGGGAGTGATAAAGCAGCAAGGGAGAGGTGACCACTGCCCTCACTCTGCTGCTCTTGACAAAAATTGTCAACCATCTTCTGACTACGAGTTGAGAGTCTGCTCCAGGAAATGATAATTTTATGTAGGCCTACTACACTACAGTAGTTTCGGCAGTTTTGAAAGCGTTTTTAGTTCTACGAGTATAGTATGACTATGCATATGCCTTAGGATGATAGGACACCGGACAGTCTTGACTTTCTAAAACTGCTTGTCGATTCATTTTCAAGAACATATTTATATTTGAAATGGAGGCTGCTGATAACGATGCTATGTCCCTGTATGTTTTCATAAAAAGACAGGCCTGTGTGTAGATCTACTTCTTTTTGTAAATTTTATGTAGGCCTACTACACTACAGTAGTTTCGACAGTTTTGAAAGCGTTTTTAGTTCTCAGCTTATTCACAAACGTCTGCATGATAAACTTAGCTGTAGATCATAACGTAAAATTTTTTTTTTTTATTAATACGTCCCTTTCTTAGATGCTACCTAGCGTTCTAAATGCTGGGGTATAAGTTGAAATGATAAACTGAAGTTGTTCTGTGACGGGCCCTGCAATAATAGACGACCCCTAGGTAAAACTATTGTAATAGAGTTAGGCCCCTTGGACGGACGGGCACCGGCTAATGGCAACCAGTGATCGACACTTGAAGAAGATACACGATCATTTCTACACACAGAAGGTAGGTAGAAAACAAAATATGGTGTCAGAAGTGAGATTAAACACATCAGAACAAAGTTTAATTCACGAGTAGTGGTTGCGAACACTAAGCGAAGTGAAAATTGAGGTTGAGTGTTAACTTCTAGCCGGTCGTACTTCATCAGTTTATGGTCGCCATAAGATGAACTTTTAGGTATGTGAGAAAACCCGCCTCTACGCAGCTGCGAACGTTTGTCAAAACCCAACACAACAACAAAACAACAACAACAACAACAACAAAACGTGATGTGTCATGGATTGACGTTATTTAAGATCAATAATCGAAACGATGCTTGTTATGTCGTTAAACGTAGGTGGAGTTGTAGCCTGAAATTGCGATTCTTTCATTTTGTGCGGGCATCCGACGGAAGACTGATTATCTGTATCTGTCCTTGTACGTTGCTGCATCCAAAGGTCTGGCATTAACGCAACGGAAAGTCTGAGGGTGCTCAGTATTGTTTTTAGTGGCGTGTGGCCGAGGCCAGTGCCACCTTAAAGGACTCTATGGTCTTGGTGTTCACAGTGGTGCTATTGAGGTGGTTCCAGTCGATGATGGTCCTGGGGATAAAAGAGTTCTTGTACTGGTCTGTTTTACAGTCAGGTACTTTGTAGCATCTGTCATTATTTCGGATGTAGTGGTCGATGGGATTTTTTGTTTCAAAATCTGTTCTCTGTCTTGAGTGGATAAGTCGCCCTGTCTTTTGGGGTGTTAATAGTTTGTCTGGGAGTAGAGCAGGAAGCAGTCCTTCCACTATTTTGTAGAAGAGAGTCAGTCTGAGGTGTTCTCGTCTCTCTTGGAGAGTTGGCAGGTTGAACTTCTTTAGAAGAGCCGTAACGAAACCAGGTGTTGTAGACCTTTAGTCTCTGGCGATGAAGCATACTGCTAATCGCTGGATGCGCTCCATTCTCTCAACTTCCTGTTTGCGGTACGGGTCCCACACAGTTGCTCCATACTCAAGAAGGGGTCTGACCAGGGCTAGATAGGCATTTCCCTTGCAGGGTGTTGAGCAGCGCTTGATATTACGGCAGAGGAAACCTAGGGTGTAGTTGGCTTTTTTGTTGATTGAGTTGATGTGGTATGTCCAGCGGAGGTTGTTTGAAAATTGTATTCCGAGGTACAGGTTGTTGGTAACCTGTTTCAGTATGGTGTTGTCTAGTGAGTAGTAGAATGAGGAGGCTGGTTTTTGTGCTAGGGTCATGGTGTAACACTTGTTGGTGTTGAACCGTATACCCCATCTGTCTGCCCTAGACTCCAGGTTCTTCAGGTCCTCTTGGAGGGTGTGGTGGTCACTGAAGTCTTTGATCTCTCTGTAGATAAGGTAGTCATCCACAAAGAATCGCACTTGGGATTTGACTGCTTCCGGTAGATCATTAATGTGGCACAGGAACAACAGAGGCCCTAGCACTGTTCCTTGTGGAACTCCCGAGTCTACTGTGGTGGGTTCAGATGATGTTCCCTCTACTACAACCTGCATGGAGCGTTTTTTTAAGAAGCAGGAGAGCCATGCATGGAGGAGTCCTTTGATTCCATAGTTGGTTAGCTTGTGGAGTAGTTTATTGTGGGGGACGGTGTCAGATGCTTTGGAGAAATCCGAAATGGCCATGTCGGTTTGTTTTCCTTTGTCGTAAGACATCAGGAGGTCGTTAGTTGTGATTAACAGTTGGGTTTCAGTTGAGTAGCCTGATCTGAATCCATGGTTGAGGTTTGTATTGTATGTTGTGTGTCTCTAGATGGTTCATGATGTGGCGGAAGATGATATGTTCCAGGATTTTGCATGGTAATGATGCTAGTGAAATTGGGCGGTAGTTTCCATGGATATGGCGGTCGTCTTTCTTGAAAGCGCGACGTTCGCTTTCAGCCAGTCCTCAGGAAGTCTTCCGGTGTTGATTGAGGTTTGAAAGATGCGGGTTAGTGAAGGTGCAATGTTGTCAGCTAGGGTTTTGAGGACAATGTTGGGGATGTTGTCTGGGCCAGGTGATTTGTGATTTGTTGGGCTGTAGTTTTTGCAGCAGCTTTGCTACTCCAGGGGCAGTAATGGTAAGAGGATTTATATCAGCAGGTGCAGGTTTCATGGTGGGCAGTACTGTGCTGGTTGACTTAGTGAATTGTTTCAGGAGAATGTCTGCTTTGGACTGGCTATCGCTGTAAAGTTGTCCATTTTCTCTTAGTGTTTTTAAACTCTGCAAACTTCAAGAATAGATTAGATTAATCCCTGTTCTGTTGATATATATATATATATATATGCTAAATTTGGAGAAGATGTAGATCTATGCCCTCACACACAGTCAAATTCCAGCCGCGAGCTGTGTGGTGTACCGAGATGATGATGCGCGTCATCATGCGGCCCTTGTTACTTGTAACGTTGTTCGTGATCTTAGAGACTACGTAAATGGACGGCTGATAGCAGAGTTCTTTGTATTAACTAAGAAAACAGGGTTTTGTGCGATGATTTGATACTTACTGATTTTTATTAGCCTAATGATTATTTCTGTTGTGCAAGAGGCATTTTTAACTTTTTTAATCGCTGATGAAGACAGAATAGCAGTTGGCAGTAGCTGGGCATGACCAGTTAGACTAATGTTGTCACAATCAGATCACATAGTATGATAGATGCATGGATTGTTTGTAACTTTGTTGAAATAATTCCACTGGTTGTTATGACATTAATGTTTCTATGAAGATATAGACAGTTATGTTCAGTGTAACAGAATCCTGGTGGCTGGGTATGCCCAATGTTCAGTGTAACAGAATCCTGGTGGCTGGGTATGCCCAATGTGACCATCTCATGATGATCACCAGAATCAGGTCGAAGTAAATCTGTTGACATGTATACATTCTTTTTGTTTAGCACCACTGAAATAATTAGTTACATTTTTATGAAATCCTTCATTTTGAGACTTTGCAGGCAACAAAGGATAAAGTAAAAACTTAATTGATGATGTTTTTAATTCAACGCTTGATTCAAACAGTAAAAGATAAAAATTTAGGACTATTTATGTAGGCTTACAGAAAATTATTTAGGCCTATTAAATTCTAGTTTAACCTTTTTTCACATGTTTAGGTCTACTTATTGCAATATACAAAATTTTGTCATCTTTGAAGTGTTTATTTTGGGATTGATAATAATATGTATTTTGATTTGTGCTTCTGAATGTATTATACTTTGCATCATGTAAAAAACTTGCATTGCCATAGTATGCCATTGCATTTTGTCCCCCTGCCAAGCATATAATTGTGTTTACCGAGTGGACTTTCTATGGAATTTTGTCATGGACAAATCTTTCTTTCGTGGATTATTTTACATGCACTAAATGTATGCTAAGACTTGAGTAGTAGTAGTAGTGTTTTGACGGTTGAAGGGACTCAATTTCTCATCTCCACCAAAACACTAGCTTATGACTGTCAACACTGAGAATATTGCAGCAATGTCAGTAGACAAAAAAACAAAAAAAAACAAAAAAACACCACCACCAACAACAACAATAAACAAAAACAAAAAACAAAACATAATGGCTACCTGGCTGAACCTGTCTCTCAGTGACAAAAAAGCTACTTACTGCGTAGCTTTCATCGGAGATCCGGCTGACTTCTTCAGCGCAACTGCTGGGTTGAGAACTGGCTTCAGTGCGCACCACCGTGAGCGAACTCACGACAGTGCGACTGAATAAGTGAGGAGTACACCGATGGCAGGTTGTGTCAGCCCCGCTCGCAAAACAAAGCAAAACAAAACAAAACAAAAAACAGATTTTCTCACTGAGTTCAGTGATGTTTTTGAAGGAGAGATAATAAGACCAGAAGGAAAACTTGATCTACATACAGATCCAGTGGCAGTTCCTGTGAAAATGCCGTACAGGAAATGGTCTCTGACAGTCAGTCAAGAAGTCAAAGATGAACTGGATGGGTTGGAGAAAATGGGAGTCGTCAGGCTGGTAAACATGCCAACAGACTGGATCAGTAGTTTGGTGGTAGCCATGAAGCCAAATGGAATAATCAGATTGTGCATTGATCCCAAGCCACTCAACAAAGCTCTTAGAAATGAATACCCAGTGCCAATGGTTGATGATATTCTCATCATGATCATCAGGTGCCCTGCCGCATGGCGTTGGCGACCATGGACTTCTAACCATCTCTATCTCTCGTTGCCCCCAGCATCTCCCCCACCTTCCTCATCCCCAGCCACTCTGCAAGTCCGTCCAGCATTCTCTCCCTGGATCTACCTGGTGCTCTCTTTCCCTTTCCCTCCAGCTTTCCTGTTGTGACCAGGTGCTCCAAATCCCCCTTCCTCATAAAATGGCCTATAAATGTTGCCTGTCTTTTCCTAATCTTCCTTATGAGTGATCTACTTGTGTCTGCCTCCATCAAGACTGTCTCGTTTGTTTTCTTTGCTGTCCATGGAACTCTCAACATTCTTCTGAGAAACCACATCTCGGCTGCCTCAATCTTGCTCTGGCTTTGCTTGCTGACTGTCCACGCCTCGCATCCGTACAACAGTATTGGTTCTATATAACATTCAAGGACTCTCTTTCTGATGTTAATTGATAGGCATTTATTCTACAAAAAGCAAAACATTTTTCTCGTCTGGATGCAAGAAATGGTTTCTGGCATATATAACTGCACAAGAAAAGCTCCTACCTCATAAGCTGGCTGTTGATTGGATGAAGGGCGTGAGAAAACATGCCCACAAAGCTCACTAGAGGAATTAGCTTTTGCATAGAATTAGTAAGATAGGTATTTTTTGTGACTGGCCTGGAGAGAGAGAGAGAGAGAGAGGGGTGGCATTGGGGGCTCGGGAGGTGATTATCTGGGGAATGGTGAGGCATTGGTGCTCTGGGTCTCATCTGCACCCTCGGGTGCTTCTTCCATGTCAATTGGTCACACAAAGAGGTCACCATGAACTAAAGAACAATGTGAACAGACTGCACACAGTTCAGCTACAGCCCTACATGACTGACTGACCTCACTTTACTGAGAGAGAGAGAGAGAGAGGCTTGTAGTTTGTTCAAAAGGTATTCATCAAACCCAGACAATCCCATATGCGCTCCACCCAAATCTGAGTGCCCGCAGTTTTCTGAATCCCTGAACCCGCACAAAACCCTGTGTGGTGCTGGCATGGTCATGAAATCGGGGATTAATGAGCGGGGTAGAGGGGACTTATGAAACTCTAAACTGACACAATCAGAATGATGGAAACAGTCAGATGGGCAACCAACAGACTGACACAATCAGCATGATGGAAACAATCAGATGGGCGACCAACAGACTGACACAATCAGAATGATGGAAACAATCAGATGGGCGACCAACAGACTGACACAATCAGCATGATGGAAACAATCAGATGGGCGACCAACAGACTGACACAATCAGAATGATGGAAACAATCAGATGGGCGACCAACAGACTGACACAATCAGAATGATGGAAACAATCAGATGGGCAACCAACAGACTGACACAATCAGCATGATGGAAACAATCAGATGGGCGACCAACAGACTGACACAATCAGCATGATGGAAACAATCAGATGGACAACCAACACAATCAGAATGATGGAAACAATCAGATGGACAACCAACAGACTGACACAATCAGCATGATGGAAACAATCAGATGGACAACCAACACAATCAGAATGATGGAAACAATCAGATGGACAACCAACAGACTGACACAATCAGAATGATGGAAACAATCAGATGGACAACCAACACAATCAGAATGATGGAAACAATCAGATGGACAACCAACACAATCAGAATGATGGAAACAATCAGATGGACAACCAACACAATCAGAATGATGGAAACAATCAGATGGACAACCAACAGACTGACACAATCAGCATGATGGAAACAATCAGATGGACAACCAACAGACTGACACAATCAGCATGATGGAAACAATCAGATGGACAACCAACAGACTGACACAATCAGAATGATGGAAACAATCAGATGGACAAACAACACAATCAGCATGCTGGAAACAATCAGATGGACAACCAACAGACTGACACAATCAGAATGATGGAAACAATCAGATGGGCAACCAACACAATCAGAATGATGGAAACAATCAGATGGACAACCAACACAATCAGCATGATGGAAACAATCAGATGGACAGCCAACAGACTGACACAATCAGAATGATGGAAACAATCAAATGGACAACCAACAGACTGACACAATCAGCATGATGGAAACAATCAGATGGACAACCAACACAATCAGAATGATGGAAACAATCAGATGGGCAACCAACAGACTGACACAATCAGAATGATGGAAACAATCAGATGGGCAACCAACAGACTGACACAATCAGAATGATGAAAACAATCAGATGGGCAACCAACAGACTGACACAATCAGAATGATGGAAACAATCAGATGGGCAACCAACACAATCAGCATGATGGAAACAATCAGATGGACAACCAACAGACTGACACAATCAGCATGATGGAAACAATCAGATGGACAACCAACAGACTGACACAATCAGAATGATGGAAACAATCAGATGGGCAACCAACACAATCAGCATGATGGAAACAATCAGATGGGCAACCAACAGACTGACACAATCAGAATGATGGAAACAATCAGATGGACAACCAACAGACTGACACAATCAGCATGATGGAAACAATCAAATGGACAACCAACAGACTGACACAATCAGAATGATGGAAACAATCAGATGGACAACCAACAGACTGACACAATCAGAATGATGGAAACAATCAGATGGACAACCAACAGATTGACACAATCAGCATGATGGAAACAATCAGATGGACAACCAACACAATCAGAATGATGGAAACACAGATGGCAACCAACACAATCAGCATGATGGAAACATCAGATGGACAACAACACAATCAGCATGATGGAAACAATCAGATGGACACCAACACAATCAGAATGATGGAAACATCAGATGGACAACCAACACAATCAGAATGATGGAAAAATCAGATGGACAACCAACACAATCAGATGATGGAAACAATCAGATGGACAACAACCAATCAGATGATGGAAACATCAGATGGACAACCAACACAATCAGATGATGGAAACAATCAGATGGACAACAAACAATCAGCATGATGGAAACAATCAGATGGCAACCAACACAATCAGATGATGGAAACATCAGATGGCAACCAACACAATCAGATGATGGAAACATCAGATGGACAACCACACAATCAGAATGATGGAAACAATCAGATGGCAACCAACACAAATCAGATGATGGAAACAATCAGATGGACAACCAACACAATCAGATGATGGAAACAATCAGATGGCAACCAACACAATCGATGATGGAAACAATCAGTGGACAACCAACACAATCAGCATGATGGAAACAATCAGATGGACAACAACACAATCAGATGATGGAAACAATCAGAGGACAACCAACACAATCAGATGATGGAAACAATCAGATGGACAACCAACACAATCAGCATGATGGAAACAATCAGATGGACAACCAACACAATCGATGATGGAAACAATCAGATGGACAACCAACACAATCAGCATGATGGAAACAATCAGATGGACAACCAACACAATCAGCATGATGGAAACAATCAGATGGACAACCAACACAATCAGCATGATGGAACAATCAGATGGACAACCAACACAATCAGCATGATGGAAACAATCAGATGGACAACCAACACAATCAGCATGATGGAAACAATCAGATGGACAACCAACACAATCAGCATGATGGAAACAATCAGATGGACAACCAACACAATCAGCATGATGGAAACAATCAGTGACCACACAATCAGCATGGGAAACATCAGATGGACAACCAACACAATCAGCATGATGGAAACAATCAGATGGACAACCAACACAATCAGATGATGGAAACAATCAGATGGACAACCAACACAATCAGATGATGGAAACAATCAGATGGACAACCACACAATCAGCATGATGGAAACAATCAGATGGACAACCAACACAATCAGCATGATGGAAACAATCAGATGGACACCAACACAATCAGATGATGGAAACAATCAGATGGACAACCAACACAATCAGCATGATGGAAACAATCAGATGGACACAACACAATCAGCATGATGGAAACATCAGATGGACACCAACACAATCAGCATGATGGAAACAATCAGATGGACACCAACACAATCAGATGATGAAACAATCAGATGGACAACCAACACAATCAGCATGATGGAAACAATCAGATGGACACAACACATCAGCATGATGGAAACAATCAGATGGACAACCAACACAATCAGAATGATGGAAACAGTCAGATGGACAACCAACACAAATCAGAATGATGGAAACAATCAGATGGACAACCAACACAATCAGCATGATGGAAACAATCAGATGGACAACCAACACAATCAGCATGATGGAAACAATCAGATGGACAACCAACACAATCAGCATGATGGAAACAATCAGATGGACAACCCAACACAATCAGCATGATGGAAACAATCAGATGGCAACCAACACAATCAGCATGCTGGAAACAATCAGATGGACAACCAACACAATCAGCATGATGGAAACAATCAGATGGACAACCAACCTGACACAATCAGCATGATGGAAACAATCAGATGGACAACCAACACAATCAGCATGATGGAAACAATCAGATGGACAACCAACACAATCAGCATGATGGAAACAATCAGATGGACAACCAACACAATCAGCATGATGGAAACAATCAGATGGACAACCAACACAATCAGAATGATGGAAACAATCAGATGGACAACCAACACAATCAGCATGATGGAAACAATCAGATGGACAACCAACACAATCAGATGATGGAAACAATCAGATGGACAACCAACACAATCAGCATGATGGAAACAATCAATGGACAACCAACACAATCAGCATGATGGAAACAATCAGATGGGCAACCAACAGGACTGACACAATCAGAATGATGGAAACAATCAGATGGGACAACAACAGACTGACACAATCAGCATGATGGAAACAATCAGATGGACACAACACAATCAGATGATGGAACAATCAGATGGCACCAGACACACAATCAGATGATGGAAACAATCAGATGGACAACACAATCAGCATGATGGAAACAATCAGATGGACAAACCACACAATCAGAATGATGGAAACAATCAGATGGACAACCAACACAATCAGCATGATGGAAACAATCAGATGGACAACCAACACAATCAGCAATGATGGAAACAATCAGATGGACAACCAACACAATCAGCATGATGGAAACAATCAGATGGACAACCAACACAACAGCAATGATGGAAACAATCAGATGGACAACCAACACAATCAGCATGATGGAAACAATCAGATGGACAACCAACACAATCAGAATGATGGAAACAATCAGATGGACAACCAACACAATCAGCATGATGGAAACATCAGATGGACAACCAACACAATCAGCATGATGGAAACAATCAGATGGACAACCAACACAATCAGATGATGAGGAAACACACATCAGAGATGGAACAACCAACAAACAATCAGCATGATGGAAACAATCAGATGGACAACCAACACAATCAGAATGATGGAAACAGTCAGATGGACAACCAACAACTGAAATCAGCAATGATGGAAACAATCAGATGGACAACCAACACAATCAGCATGATGGAAACAATCAGATGGACAACCAACACAATCAGAATGATGGAAACAATCAGATGGACAACCAACACAATCAGCATGATGGAAACAATCAGATGGACAACCAACACAATCAGAATGATGGAAACAATCAGATGGACAACCAACACAATCAGCATGATGGAAACAATCAGATGGACAACCAACACAATCAGAATGATGGAAACAATCAGATGGACAACCAACACAATCAGAATGATGGAAACAGTCAGATGGACAACCAACACAATCAGCATGATGGAAACAATCAGATGGGCAACCAACACAATCAGAATGATGGAAACAATCAGATGGACAACCAACACAATCAGCATGATGGAAACAGTCAGATGGACAACCAACACAATCAGAATGATGGAAACAGTCAGATGGACAACCAACACAATCAGCATGATGGAAACAATCAGATGGGCAACCAACACAATCAGCATGATGGAAACAGTCAGATGGACAACCAACACAATCAGCATGATGGAAACAATCAGATGGACAACCAACACAATCAGCATGATGGAAACAATCAGATGGACAACCAACACAATCAGCATGATGGAAACAATCAGATGGACAACCAACACAATCAGCATGATGGAAACAATCAGATGGACAACCAACACAATCAGCATGATGGAAACAATCAGATGGACAACCAACACAATCAGCATGATGGAAACAATCAGATGGACAACCAACACAATCAGCATGATGGAAACAATCAGATGGACAACCAACACAATCAGCATGATGGAAACAATCAGATGGACAACCAACACAATCAGCATGATGGAAACAATCAGATGGACAACCAACACAATCAGCATGATGGAAACAATCAGATGGACAACCAACACAATCAGAATGATGGAAACAATCAGATGGACAACCAACACAATCAGCATGATGGAAACAATCAGATGGACAACCAACACAATCAGCATGATGGAAACAATCAGATGGACAACCAACACAATCAGAATGATGGAAACAGTCAGATGGACAACCAACACAATCAGCATGATGGAAACAGTCAGATGGACAACCAACACAATCAGAATGATGGAAACAATCAGATGGACAACCAACACAATCAGAATGATGGAAACAATCAGATGGACAACCAACACAATCAGAATGATGGAAACAGTCAGATGGACAACCAACACAATCAGCATGATGGAAACAGTCAGATGGACAACCAACACAATCAGCATGATGGAAACAATCAGATGGACAACCAACACAATCAGAATGATGGAAACAGTCAGATGGACAACCAACACAATCAGAATGATGGAAACAATCAGATGGACAACCAACACAATCAGCATGATGGAAACAATCAGATGGACAACCAACACAATCAGAATGATGGAAACAATCAGATGGACAACCAACAGACTGACACAATCAGAATGATGGAAACAATCAGATGGACAACCAACACAATCAGCATGATGGAAACAATCAGATGGACAACCAACACAATCAGAATGATGGAAACAATCAGATGGGCAACCAACACAATCAGCATGATGGAAACAATCAGATGGACAACCAACACAATCAGCATGATGGAAACAATCAGATGGACAACCAACACAATCAGCATGATGGAAACAATCAGATGGACAACCAACACAATCAGCATGATGGAAACAATCAGATGGGCAACCAACACAATCAGCATGATGGAAACAATCAGATGGACAACCAACACAATCAGCATGATGGAAACAATCAGATGGACAACCAACACAATCAGCATGATGGAAACAATCAGATGGACAACCAACACAATCAGAATGATGGAAACAATCAGATGGACAACCAACACAATCAGCATGATGGAAACAATCAGATGGACAACCAACACAATCAGCATGATGGAAACAATCAGATGGACAACCAACAGACCAGTTTTTAATGTTGCAGGCGGGGGTGGAACTCAAGATATCAGATGTTGAGTCCATGTTCTGTTTAACCAGAGAGAGAGAGAGGAGAGAGAGAGAGAGCTCCTTTACTTTCTCTCATCTGTTCCTAGTATAATAGTATTACTTTCTGCTTTGCTGATCCATAAATGTACACATGTGTGTTCTATAACGCCTTGCATACTTTCTCTTGGGATTGATAGTTGGGTACATGTATTAACTGCGTTTCAGGTTCTTAAGGAAATGTGATGTGTTTAGAAATGGTTATAGCCCTTGATATATATATATATAATATATACGATATAGCTCTGTGCAGTCAGCTGGACGTAAGCAAAAACAACAGTACAAAGAAGCCGTATGGCCTGTCCACTCTTGATCAGAAGGTGTTGTTCCAAAGCCTTGAAGGAGGTGGTGACAGGTACTTGACCAGTCCGCTCTGAACCAGTTTCTCAGTGTGGTCACCTTACAGAAGGAATGTGATGTGTTTTGAGATGGTTAAGGCCCTGATATGGCTGTGTAGGGTCAGCTGGGCTTTAGGCAAAAATGACAGTAAAAAGAAGTCCCATGGCCTGTCCACTCTCAATCAGGAGATGGTGTCCCTCTTTAGTAAGAGCGACACCAAAGGGGTTGGCAGTCTGGTAACCATGGGTTTTATGGCGCATCTCTTTGTTGTTCCCAAAGCCTGGAGGGGGGTGGGGGTGGCAACCAGTACTCGACCAGTACGCTGTGAACCAGTTTCTGTATGTAGTCACCTTACAGATGGAAATACACCTGTCCCTCCCTTAGACACAGTGACAGATCTCTTCAGTCCCGGGAGTGCCATCAGCAATCAAACACGATGGAATGATGAAACAGTCACCCTGCTAACGGAAGCGTGAAGCGGCTTTTCAAACTGGCGTCAGTCACCAGACATGTCCACTTTAAATGAAGTACTGGGGTGAGACACAAAGCCATGTTGACGAAAGATCAAGAAATCTCACAATACAAATCATTTGACGATAGAATAGGGATGACATGACATAGAATAGGGATGACATGACATAGAATAGGGATGACATGACATAGAATAGGGATGACATGACATAGAATAGGGATGACATGACATAGAATAGGGATGACATGACACAGAATAGGGACGACATGACAGAATAGGGATGACATGACAGAATAGGATGACATGACATAGAATAGGGATGACATGACAGGGAGAGAGGGGGGTGGGCAGGAGGGAGGTGGTGATAGAAGCGCACCTCCATGAAATGTACAATCTAGACCTGGTATTGTGTATGTATGTATGAGGGTACATGTGTATGTACATAGGCGTGCATGTTTACATATAGGTCCGTACAGAGACATGGAAATACAAGCAAACTGGCATGTATTGTACAAACAGATATACACACACCTACTCACACAGTATCGTCTTCTTCTTTATTTTCAAAAATATGGTAAATGTCTGTAGGTTGAACATTACTGTGGCCAGGGAGATGTGCAGAGTCAAGCTTCTATGTTTAAACTTTAATACAGAATGTGCTTGATAAGATCAGGTTGGAATATTCCAGTACAGAAAGTGACCTTGAACTGGTTTAAGTTTATAAATGAAGGCATTGTTCTGTGATAGGAACATTCCACCGTGGTCTGAAAGAAGTTTTGTCTCTAGTTAAAGAGCAAGGGTTTGACTGCAAGAATTTTCCAAAAGTACAATGCACACATGGTTGTTTTCCAAAAGTACAATGCACGCATGGGTGTTTTCCAAAAGTACAATGCACACATGGGTGTTTTCCAAAAGTACAGTGTACGCATGGGTTTTCCAAAAGTACAATGCACACATGGGTGTTTTCCAAAAGTACAGTGCACACATGGGTGTTTTCCAAAAGTACAATGCACACATGGGTGTTTTCCAAAAGTACAATGCACACATGGGTGTTTTCCAAAAGTACAATGCAGGCATGGGTGTTTTCCAAAAGTACAATGCACACATGGGTGTTTTCCAAAAGTACAATGCACACATGAGTGTTTTCCAAAAGTACAATGCAGGCATGGGTGTTTTCCAAAAGTACAATGCAGGCATGGGTGTTTTCCAAAAGTACAATGCACACATGGGTGTTTTCCAAAAGTACAATGCACACATGGGTGTTTTCCAAAAGTACAATGCACACATGGGTGTTTTCCAAAAGTACAATGCACACATGAGTGTTTTCCAAAAGTACAATGCAGGCATGGGTGTTTTCCAAAAGTACAATGCACACATGGGTGTTTTCCAAAAGTACAATGCACACATGGGTGTTTTCCAAAAGTACAATGCACACATGAGTGTTTTCCAAAAGTACAATGCACACATGGGTGTTTTCCAAAAGTACAATGCACACATGGGTGTTTTCCAAAAGTACAATGCACACATGGGTGTTTTCCAAAAGTACAATGCACACATGGGTGTTTTCCAAAAGTACAGTGCACACATGGGTGTTTTCCAAAAGTACAATGCACACATGGGTGTTTTCCAAAAGTACAATGCAGGCATGGGTGTTTTCCAAAAGTACAATGCAGGCATGGGTGTTTTCCAAAAGTACAATGCACACATGGGTGTTTTCCAAAAGTACAATGCACACATGGGTGTTTTCCAAAAGTACAATGCACACATGGGTGTTTTCCAAAAGTACAATGCACACATGGGTGTTTTCCAAAAGTACAATGCACACATGGGTGTTTTCCAAAAGTACAATGCACACATGGGTGTTTTCCAAAAGTACAATGCACAAATGGGTGCGCGCAGTAGAGAACAGAGCAGTCAGTCAGCGCACACCATTCAGTGTGTGTCCTGTCGGCAACAGGATGAGACACAGTGCACGCATAGTGCACTCAGTCAGGAAAAAGTTAATATTGCAGGAGGGGATTGAAGTTGAGATTGGATCTTGAGTCCACAGCTGTGTACAGTGTAGACAGTAATCTTATTTATATTATTCCCACAGCTGTGTAGACAGTAATCTTATTTATATTATTCCCACAGCTGTGTAGACAGTAATCTTATTTATATTATTCCTACAGCTGTGTAGACAGTAATCTTATTTATATTATTCCTACAGTTGTGTAGACAGTAATCTTATTTATATTATTCCCACAGCTGTGTAGACAGTAATCTTATTTATATTATTCCCACAGCAGTGTAGACAGTAATCTTATTTATATTATTCCCACAGCTGTGTAGACAGTAATCTTATTTATATTATTCCCACAGCTGTGTAGACAGTAATCTTATTTATATTATTCCCACAGCTGTGTACAGTGTAGACAGTAATCTTATTTATATTATTCCTACAGTTGTGTAGACAGTAATCTTATTTATATTATTCCCACAGCTGTGTAGACAGTAATCTTATTTATATTATTCCCACAGCTGTGTAGACAGTAATCTTATTTATATTATTCCCACAGCTGTGTACAGTGTAGACAGTAATCTTATTTATATTATTCCTACAGTTGTGTAGACAGTAATCTTATTTATATTATTCCTACAGCTGTGTAGACAGTAATCTTATTTATATTATTCCCACAGCTGTGTAGACAGTAATCTTATTTATATTATTCCCACAGCTGTGTAGACAGTAATCTTATTTATATTATTCCCACAGCTCTGTAGACGGTAATCTTATTTATATTATTCCCACAGCTCTGTAGACAGTAATCTTATTTATATTATTCCCACAGCTGTGTAGACAGTAATCTTATTTATATTATTCATATTCATTTGTAGTGTCTCAGTGGATTTACCATGTGAAAGTCAGGCCGCTCTACCCTTGTAGAGTGCATGGCTGCAGTGCAGCACCATCTGATTTTGCCTTAAAGGGAGGGACCTGGGAAATGGACCTATCTATCCAATGAAATAAGAGGGAAGCAGGGAGAATTTTTGATAATATCAACCAAAGGACTTGATTTGAGAAGTTTCACAACATGGGAGATAATTCCTACGTGCCTATCTATCCAATGTTTTATACCAGGGCAGCTGGTTGAATGCCCTGCTCTTCATGATTTTTCAACTGCCATGGGATCTTAAGTTCAGGGTATACGGGCCAGAAGGCATATGGTGTCTGACTTGTCCTTCATCCACTTCCAAAGCACTAGACGTTCAGTTGGATTTTCTGCTCAAAATGTAGAGAAAGGTCAAGGCTTCAGTAGGGAACACACCCTGAAACCTCAGGTTCAGTTGTAGGCAGGCAGATGTCTGAACTATTCTGACAATCTTCTCCTTGGAAGAATGAATGCCTTCATATTTGATATTGTATATTTGTATCTCAAATGTATGATATATTCATATGCTTAGGGGTGTAATCTTACAGAAAGTGGTAAGTGTTTAACCCTTTGACTCCCGTACCCTATCTACCAACTACAAAAACTTAACCCTTTGATTCCCTCACCCTATCCACCAGCTTCCTGCAGGAAGCTGGTGGATAGTGTGAGGGAATCAAAGGGTTAAGTTTTTGCTTTGATAACATGGTTGGCAATGCAGGATGCTGGTGACCGGAGTGCAGGAGTGAAAGGGTTAAATAGCAGTGAAAGAAAGGTTGACTTGACTTTTTATGTTGTACATTTATAGAAAGAATGATTTACCATTTTTCATTCTACATTTATATCATAAAAATGACAATATACTCACCTGCTTAGGGGTGTGATCTTGCAAACAGTGTTGACTGATTCTTTGTTTTCAGGCACAGTCTACAAGAACACTTGAGGGAATACATACCTTGCATATGTAACTTCACACTTCTTCCCTCTGTGTTACAGTCTACATGAACACCTGTGGGAATACACACCTGGCAAATGCAACGTCTCCCTGCCTGCCTCCTGTGTTGATGTGGGGTACACATGGTGGAACTGTTCTACACAACAGTGGTGCAGTGATGCAGTGTCTGTGTTCAAACTGTCAGGCACAACTCCTGGAACAGGTCGGCCATGGATTTCATTTCTCTGTTCTTGGTCATATTTACTACTTCACCTAGAACAGGTCGGCCATGGATTTCATTTCTTTGTTCTTGGTCGTATTTACTATTTGACCTAGAACAGGTCGGCCATAGATTACATTTCTCTGTTCTTGGTCATATTTACTACTTCACCTAGAACAGGTCGGCCATAGATTACATTTCTCTGTTCTTGGTCATATTTACTACTTCACCTAGAACAGGTCGGCCATAGATTACATTTCTCTGTTCTTGGTCATATTTACTACTTCACCTAGAACAGGTCAGCCATAGATTTAATTTCTCTGTTCTTGGTCATATTTACTACTTCTGTCAGGATTGGGGCAGCTTGTTGTAGTCCAGTTTGTGATGAAAATGCTGGATGAAATGGACCACCATTGTCCATGGTCCTGTGTCTACATCCATCCAAGTAAACTCCATCATCATCATCATCATCAGGTGCCCTGCCGCATGGCGTTGGCGACCATGGACTTCCATCCATCTCTATCTCTCGTTGCCCCCAGCATCTCCCCCACCCTCCTCATCCCCAGCCACTCTGCAAGTCCGTCCAGTATTCTCTCTCTGGGTTTACCTGGTGCTCTCTTTCCCTCCAGCTTCCCCGTTGTGACCAGGTGCTCCAAATCCCCCTTCCTCATAAAATGGCCTATAAATGTTGCTTGTCTTTTCCTAATCTTCCTTATGAGTGATCTACTTGTGTCTGCCTCCATCAAGACTGTCTCGTTTGTTTTCTTTGCTGTCCATGGAACTCTCAACATTCTTCTGAGAAACCACATCTTGGCTGCCTCGATCCTGCTCTGGCTTTGCTTGCTGACTGTCCATGCCTCGCATCCGTACAACAGTATTGGTTCTATTTAACATTCAAGGACTCTCTTTCTCAGTTTCTGATGTTAATTGATAGGCATTTGTTGGTAAGAATGCTTGTCTGTTGTCATCTTCTTGAATGCTGTTTTGGCATAAAACTGTTATTTTTGGATCAGTATGCAGGGAATTTTTTTTTCATAGAGTTTGTGTACAACATTCTCATGCTGTTGACACATAGTCAATATCGGCAGTGTAGAATAGTTTTTTTTGTTTTTTTGTTTTTTTGTTTTGTTTTGTTTTTGTTGCTTCAGTGGTGTTAAAAGACAGGAGCCCATTATGAAGAAATAAGTTGTTTGTTTTACAAAGATGGTCATCTGGACTGCCCATGTAAGCTTTTCATCATTGTTTTACAAAGATGGTCATCTGGACTGCCCATGTAAGCTTTTCATCATTGTTTTACAAAGATGGTCATCTGGACTGCCCATGTAAGCTTTTCATCATTGTTTTACAAAGATGGTCATCTGGACTGCCCATGTAAGCTTTTCATCATTGTTTTACAAAGATGGTCATCTGGACTGCCCATGTAAGCTTTTCATCATTGTTTTACAAAGATGGTCATCTGGACTGCCCATGTAAGCTTTTCATCATTGTTTTACAAAGATGGTCATCTGGACTGCCCATGTAAGCTTTTCATCATTGTTTTACAAAGATGGTCATCTGGACTGCCCATGTAAGCTTTTCATCATTGTTTTACAAAGATGGTCATCTGGACTGCCCATGTAAGCTTTTCATCATTGTTTTACAAAGATGGTCATCTGGACTGCCCATGTAAGCTTTTCATCATTGTTTTACAAAGATGGTCATCTGGACTGCCCATGTAAGCTTTTCATCATTGTTTTACAAAGATGGTCATCTGGACTGCCCATGTAAGCTTTTCATCATTGTTTTACAAAGATGGTCATCTGGACTGCCCATGTAAGCTTTTCATCATTGTTTTACAAAGATGGTCATCTGGACTGCCCATGTAAGCTTTTCATCATTGTTTTACAAAGATGGTCATCTGGACTGCCCATGTAAGCTTTTCATCATTGTTTTACAAAGATGGTCATCTGGACTGCCCATGTAAGCTTTTCATCATTGTATACAGTAAGTTATTTTCATTTTCATTCTTTTTTCTGTCCATAAAAAAAAAATAGAAGGAAAATGAAGATAATGACGTGAATAAGTGCTTTCGTCCAGTAGGGACCGTCATGCGGCACAGGTGACACCAGACCGTCAGCCAGATACTGCGACCAAACTTAAACTCAAAAATACCAAGATCGCAACATGGAATGTGAGGACATTGCTGCAAAGGGAAAATTAGAGAATGTCAAAATGGAGATGGAAAGGCTTAACATTAGTATTTTAGGACTAGGGGAAGTGAGATGGAAGGGGGCAGGCATGATAACATCTGGAGAGTATACAGTGATATACTCTGGTGGAAACTCACATGAAAGAGGAGTAGGCATTGTAATGGACAGGGACAAGTCAAAAGCAGTTAAGGATACTGGGCTGTGTCCGAAAAGTCTTGCTGGTCAAATTGAGGGGCAACCATTTGATATCAACATCATTCAGGTGTATGCACCAACATCCACAAGTACTCAGGAAGACATCGATAACTTCTACAAAGTATTAGAGATGGCCAAGGCCCAATACAAATCACAAGAGATTACCATAATAATGGGAGATTTTAATGCTAAAGTGGGACAGGATAGGTGGAGGATTTAGTTGGACCTCATGGCCTTGGTACACAAAATGAAAGCGGAGGGAAACTTGTAGAATGGGCACAGATGAATGAGTTCATAGTAGGAAACACCTGGTTTGAGCAGCCTAATAGACGAAAATGGACTTGGATCAGTCCAGGAGATAATACCAAAAATCAGATTGACTACATCCTGATTAATAAAAGATTTAGAAATTCTTTACTGTCAGCAAAAACACTACCAGGCGCAGACTGCAACAGTGACCACAATCCTGTAGTGGGAAGATTTAGGTTGAAATTATGGAAAAGGAGACAGACCAAAAGCAACATCAAACTAGATCTATGAAGTGATACGTCAAAAATTTAATGTACATGTTCAAAACAAATTCAGTGCTCTGGAAGACGTTGGTGACAGTGAGGAACAATGGACAAAGTTGAGAAATTCGATAAATGAAGCTTGTGAAGAAATCCCTGTAGTAGATAGAAAAGCAAAAAAGAACTGGATGACAAAAGAAATTTTAAGCTTGATGGAGGAACGGAGGAAGACAAAGAGAAACAAGGAAATATACAGGAAGATAAACATTAAACAAAGAAATCAGGTATAGGTGCAATGAAGCTAAGGAAGCTTGGCTGAAAACAAAATGCAAAGAAATAGAAGACCAACACAAAACGGATCCTCAGGGTATGTACAGACGAATTGAAGAAATTGTCCACAGGAAAAATACATGCACATCAACTGGTTGCTTAAAATCGAAAGACTGTACGCTTATCATGGAAAAAGACAAAATATTAGACAGATGGGGAGAGTACATTAAAGACCTTTTTCAAGATGACAGAAACGCACAACACATTATAAGAAAGAACTTTGAAGGACCACCCATAATGAAAGATGAAGTTAGAGCAGCATTGAAAAAGATGAAACCAGGAAAAGCCCCAGGACCAGACAACATTACCACAGAGATGATTGAAGCCATGGAGGAATTCGGTATAGAAAAAATAACAGTCCTCCTAAATGAAATTTACGACACTGGAAAAATCCCCAAAGATATGTCAGACTCAATTTTCATTGCACTTCCAAAGAAGACAGGGGCTATAGAATGCGAACTCCATCGCACAATCAGTTTGATGAGTCATGTAACCAAGATCCTATTAAGAATAATTATGATGAGGACAAGGAATAGAATCAAAAGAGAAATAGCAGATGAACAGTGTGGATTTGTGGAAGGGAAAGGAACTATTAATGCCATATACATCCTAAGAACTATCATAGAGAGATCAATCGAGGTGAACAAGGATTTGTATTTATGCTTTGTTGACTATACCAAGGCTTTCGATCGGGTAAGACATGAAGAATTGATTAACCAACTAAAAAGACTCAATATTGATGGAAAAGATCTACGAATAATCAGAAATATGTATTGGGAACAAACAGCTGCAATGAGAATAGAAAACAATATAAGCTCTTTCCAAAACATCAAAAGAGGAGTCAGACTGGGTTGTGTTTTGTCACCAGATCTGTTTTCACTTTACAGCGAAAACATCATGAGAAACCTAGAGGAAGACCCTGGATTAAAGGTTGAAGGAAAAATGATAAACAACATTTGATACGCAGATGACACCGTGCTAAATGCAGGAAATGAAAAGAACCTACAAGACCTTGTGAATATACTACAAATAGAAAGCAAAGGTAAGGGGTTGGGACTAAACAGCAGGAAGACTGAAGTTATGGTAATCAGTAAAAAATATGAAATCCCCTCATGCAAAATAACAGCAAACAGCAAACCTTGAGACAAGTTGATAATTTTAAATACCTGGGAACGATCATTTCACCAGACGGCAGATGCACATCAGAAATAGCCAGCAGAATCGGCCAAGCCAAACAACATTCAAGAAGATGACAAGCATTCTTACCAACAAATGCCTATCAATTAACATCAGGAAGAGAGTTCTGGAATGTTATATAGAACCAATACTGTTGTACCGTTGCGAGGCGTGGACAGTCAACAAGCAAAGCCAGAACAAGATTGAAGCAGCCGAGATGTGGTTTCTAAGATTAAGAAGAATGTTGAGAGTTCCATGGACAACAAAGAAACAACAAACGAGAGACCAGGAGAATATAAGGAAAAGGCAGGCAACATTCACAGGCCATTTTACGAAGAAAGGGGAATTGGAACACCTGGTCACAACGGGAAAGCTGGAGGGAAGGAGGGCACCGGGTAGACCCAGGGAGAAAATACTAGACGGACTTGCAGAGTGGCTGAAGACAGGGAGGGTGGAAGAGATGCTTGAGGCAACAAGAGATGGAGACAGATGGAAGTCCATAATCGCCAACACCATGCGGCAAGGCACCTGATGATGATACAGCAAGTACACAGTGTTAGAAACTTTTTGTATATTCACACCATCATCATCATCATCGTGTGCCCTGCCGCATGGCTTTGGGTAATCATGGCCCTTCTTACGCATCTATCCCTTGTCGCTGCAAGTACATCTCCCACCCTCTTTGTCCTCAGCCAATCCGCAAGTCCGCCCAATATTTTCTCCCTCGGTGTTCCTGGTACTCTTCTCCATGCACCTTTCCTGTTGTGGCCAGGTGATCTCATTTGTCTTGCCTCATAAAATGTCATATAAATGTTGCTTGTCTTTTCCTAATCTTCTTCCTAATCTTCTTCTTATGTCTGTCTCGTTTGTTTGCTTTGCTGTCCATGGAACTCTCAACATTCTTCTTAGAAACCACATTTCAGTTGCCTCAATCTTGTTCTGACTTTGCGTGTTGACTGTCCAGACCTCACATCTGTACAGCAGTATCAGTTCTATGTAACATTCAAGAACTCTTTTCCTGAGGTTAATTGATAGGTATATGTTGGTAAGAACACTTTTCATTTGTTGAATGCTGTTTTGGCTTGGCTGATTCTGCTGGCAATTTCTGATGTGCATCTGCCGTCTGGTGAGATGACCATTCCCAGATATTTAATCCTTTGACTCCAGCACCTTGTCCACAGCATCACGCATTGTCGACTGTGCTAGCAAAGCAAAAACTTAACCCTTTGACTTTCTCACCTATCCACCAGCTTCCTTCAGAAGTAGGTGGATAGAATGAGGGAGTCAAAGGGTCAAGTTTTTGCAGCTGGTAGATAGAGTGCGGGAGTCAAAGGGTTAAACTTGTCAACCTGTCTCAGTGTTGTGCTGTTTTCCCTTATTTTGCTTGAGGGGATTTCTGGTTTGTTTCTGATTACCATCATTCAATCTTCTTGCTATTTAGCTCCAGCCCTTTATTTTTGTTTTCTATTCCTATTGTATTCACAAGATTTTGTAGGTCTTTTTCATTTTCTGCAGTTAGCACGCTGTCGTCTGCATAACAAAGATTGTTTATCATTTTTCCTCCAACCTTTGTCCCAGGGCATTCCTCTAGGTTTCTTATGATGGTTCCGCTGTAAAGTGAAAACAAATCTGGTGACACTGACAGATTTCATTCTCCTGAAATTTTCTTTGGACACTGGCTGTGCTTAAGCATGGGGGAACATGATTCATCCACACATAATCTAGTCAATTTTCTAAATTCTAATCACTGATGTATAAAATATATCAGATGTGATGTACAGAATCTTGTATGTGATGTTTTTTTCTGTATGTATGTATATACATATATATATATGCGCACATGTTTTGAACATGTACGCTAAGTTTTGCATGAATTTATTCATGTCTTTAAGAGTCCCAGATTATTTTGATGTTATGTTTGTTTTATTTTCTTTGGCCTAAATCTTCCCATAATAGGATTGTGGTCACTGTTGCAGTCTGCGCCTGGTAATGTTTTTGCTATCGGTAAAGAATTTGTGAATCGCTCGTTTATCAGGATGGAATCAATTCTATTTCTTGTGCGGCCTCCTGGATTCAACCATGTCCATTTTCTTTGATTAAGTTGCTCAAATCAGGTGTTTTCCTATTAATATTATGAATTCATTTACTTGTGCCCACTCACCCCCCTTTCATTTCACATGACATGGGCATGAGGTCCAACTATGTTACTTGCTTTTTCCTGTCCAGTTTAGCACTGAAATTTCCCATCATGACTGTAATGTCCTGTGATGTAGGCCTACATTGAGTCTTGGCTGTCTCTAATTCTACATACAAGTTGCCAATTTCTTCCTCAGTACTTGCAGATGGTGGTACAGATACTTGATGATAATGATATCAAATGGCTTGCCCTGTAACTAGTAAACCTGGGTCTGATAGAGGCCAGTATCCAGTAGACTTTGACTTGTCATTGTCCATTATGATGCCTATAGCTCTCCCTCTTCATGTGTGTCCCCACCAGAACATGTCAGTTTATGCCTTGCTGGATGTTATGCCTGCTGGATGTTGTGCCTGCTGGATGTTTGCCTGCTGGATGTTATGCCTGCTGGATGTTGTGCCTGCTGGATGTTATGCCTGCTGGATGTTATGCCTGCTGGATGTTATGCCTGCTGGATGTTATGCCTGCTGGTGTTTGCTTGCTGGGATGTTGTGCCTGCTGGATGTTATGCCTGCTGGTTGTTGATTGGCCTGCTGGATGTTATGCCTGCTGGATGTTATGCTGTGTTGTGCTGGGATGTTATGCCTGCTGGATGTTATGCCTGCTGGATGTTGTGCCTGCTGGATGTTATGCCTGCTGGGTGTGTTTATGCTCTGACTGGGATGTTTGCCTGCTGGATGTTGTGCCTGCTGGATGTTATGCCTGCTGGATGTGTTATGCTGCTGGGATGTTATGCCTGCTGGATGTTATGCCTGCTGGATGTTATGCCTGCTGGGTGTTATGCCTGCTGGGTGTTATGCCTGCTGGGATGTTGATGCCTGCTGGATGTTATGCCTGCTGGATGTTATGCCTGCTGGATGTTATGCCTGCTGGATGTTATGCCTGCTGGTGTTTGCCTGCTGGATGTTATGCCTGCTGGATGTTATGCCTGCTGGATGTTGTGCCTGCTGGGTGTTATGCCTGCTGGATGTTATGCCTGCTGGATGTTATGCCTGCTGGGTGTTATGCCTGCTGGATGTTATGCCTGCTGGATGTTATGCCTGCTGGATGTTATGCCTGCTGGATGTTATGCCTGCTGGATGTTATGCCTGCTGGATGTTGTGCCTACTGGGTGTTGTGCCTGCTGGATGTTGTGCCTGCTGGATGTTATGCCTGCTGGATGTTATGCCTGCTGGATGTTGTGCCTGCTGGATGTTATGCCTGCTGGATGTTATGCCTGCTGGATGTTATGCCTGCTGGATGTTATGCCTGCTGGATGTTGTGTCTGCTGGATGTTATGCCTGCTGGATGTTATGCCTGCTGGATGTTGTGCCTGCTGGATGTTGTGCCTGCTGGGTGTTGTGCCTGCTGGATGTTGTGCCTGCTGGATGTTGTGCCTGCTGGATGTTATGCCTGCTGGATGTTATGCCTGCTGGATGTTATGCCTGCTGGATGTTGTGCCTGCTGGATGTTATGCCTGCTGGATGTTATGCCTGCTGGATGTTGTGCCTGCTCCCTTCCATCTCACCACCTCTAGTCCTAAAATGTGGAAGTTTAATCTTTCCGTTTCTGTCTTGACATTTTCTAATGTTCCTTTTCCAGTTTTTGGATCCAAGTTGCAATTTGTACATTTTGAAATCAGATTGCAGTAACTTGATGATGGTGTAGTGTCATCTGTGCAGCATGACATCCCTTACCGGATGAAGGTGCTCCAATGAAGCCTGTTTACGTTCTTTAGGTTTCTTTTTGTGTGTCTGGCCGTAATTTGTTTGTGATGTACAATTGTGCTTTCCTTTTGCAATCCATCAGTTTTTGTACGGACTCTCTGCTAGCCTTTGTCGTTCCCATGACTACCCATAAGGCAGTGGGGTGGGGTGGGGTGGGGTGGGGTAGGGTGATTTCTCTCAGGGTTTACTCTCTAAGCCTTGGGTCACTCCCGAGACAAAGTGGTGATTTTCTGTCCAGATTTTCTCCCGAGACACCCACAAGGCAGTGGTGCTATTTACCCAGGGCTGAAGGTCTGGTTCATGGGCTCCAGGGCATGCTGCACTATACCTTACAGTATCGCGTTATGCCTGACAATCTCACTACATGGGCCCCAGGGCATGCTGCACTATACCTCACAGTATCGCGTTATGCCTGACAGACTATCTCGCTACAGCTCACAGTATTTCACTACAACTTACAGTTACAGTACCTTTTAATTTTTCATTGTGTCATTTCAGTATCTCTCTGTGTCATGATATATTAAAAATTGCTCTGTGCCTCAATAATCTCAATGTCTTGCCGTCCATCAGTATATCTCAGTGGGTCTCATCGTGTGGCGTATCATTCCTCTAGCCTCGTGTGTTGAAAGGCATGCATGTCTATATGTGTCTGGTATACAACAAGCCTGTTTCTGTGCATCAAGTCACATGAGACGTGAATTCAGTCCGTTGTTTCATTACTTATTGCCACTCACCCCTCACCACCCACTCCTCAGTTTTGTTTTTATACTTATTTGTTTTACTTTGTGTGTTTGTAATTCTTTTGTTTATGTTTTAATTTCTCTAGTTTTATCTTATGAGTGCGACCATCTTTCAAGGAAAAACGGTGGCAAAAAAGAAGAAAGGCAGACCTCCAATCTCATACATCAAGAACATAACCAACATCAACGGCCTAAATATTTGAATATTGTCCACTTTGTCCACCAAAGTCAAGACAGAGCGGCCTGGAGGGAGATGGTGGTGTCAAAGACTGCAGTGGCCAACACCAAACCCAGTGACGCCGACAGGCGAGATCTACCCAGTATTTGCATGGTTCTGTGTATGTGTATATATATATACATAGCATAGTACAGACTGACTGTACATATGTCCAGTGGAAACTGATGCTACTATCCTTGTGTAATAGCAGTAAGACTCTATCCACAGGTCTGTTAATCTTCATCCAACTGGCCATATTTGTTATTTATTGACATGTCTACATTATTCTGTCCACAGGTCTGTTAATCTTCATCCAATTGGCCATATTTGTTATTTATTGACATGTCTACATTATTCTGTCCACAGGTCTGTTATCTTGATCCAACGGGCCATATTTATTATTCATTGACATGTCTATATTATTCTGTCCACAGGTCTGTTAATCTTCATCCAACTGCCATATTTGTTATTTATTGACATGTCTACATTATTCTGTCCACAGGTCTGTTAATCTTCATCCAACTGGCCATATTTGTTATTTATTGACATGTCTACATTATACTGTCCACAGGTCTGTTAATCTTCATCCAACTGCCATATTTGTTATTTATTGACATGTCTACATTATTCTGTCCACAGATCTGTTAATCTTGATCTAACTGGCCATATTTGTGATTTATTGACATGTCTACATTATTCTGTCCACATGTCCGTTCATCCAACTGGCCATATTTGTTATTTATTGACATGTCTACATTATTCTGTCCACAGGTGTGTTAATTTTCATTTAACTGGCCATGTTTGCCGGGGAATAGAGCGACATAAGAACAAGATGAGTCATCACTACGCCTTCATCCTCATCATCCTGTCCTTCATACTGTGTCTCCTCACCACCCTCCACCTTCAGGGACTCCAAGACTCCGGCCTGATGCTGTCTGGATTCACCACACTCCACCTTCAGGGACTCCAAGACTCCGGCCTGATGCTGTCTGGATTCACCACCCTCCACCTTCAGGGACTCCAAGACTCCGGCCTGATGCTGTCTGGATTCACCAGTCTCTTCCTTCATCAGTGAGTCAGGACATGCCACTGCCAGGAAATGTAGCCACCTGAACAAGGTCAGGTAACCATTCACAGCTGGGTGGAATGGAAGGTGTGTGCATACATTTTTTTCTTGAGTCAGTTATAAAATAGTCTGTTGTTTATCAACAATAACATCAATTGTAGAGGCACTCTGAGTTGTAAAACAGTCTGTTGTTTATCAACAATAACATCAACTGTAGAGGCACTCAGAGTTGTAAAATAGTCTGTTGTTTATCAACAATAACATCAACTGTAGAGGCACTCAGAGTTGTAAAATAATCTGTTATTTATCAACAATAACATCAACTGTAGAGGCACTCAGAGTTGTAAAATAGCCTGTTATATATCAACAATAACATCAACTGTAGAGGCACTCAGAGTTGTAAAATAGTCTGTTATTTATCAACAATAACATCAACTGTTATTTATCAACAATAACATCAACTGTAGAGGCACTCGGAATTGTAAAATAGTCTGTTATCAATGTCCCAATGTCTTCTGGATCTGTTTGATCTAAAATATTGGCACCAGCAGCAGAATTTTGTGTCTTAGCCAGAATTTTTCTGTAAGTATTGGACAATGCCATTGTAGAAGTAACTTTTTATGCGTACACACACACACACACACACACACACACACACACCACTCTCTCTCTCTATGCACACATATAAACATGCACACACACACTAACAAATACAGGCACACTACACACACACTAACAAATACACACACACTACACACACACACCAACACACTAACAAATACACACACTACACACACACCAACACACTAACAAACTAACATGCACACACACACACCAACACACTTACCAATACACACACACACACACAGATGAAGGAGTCAATAGACACTTTATTAAGACGAACAAGCAAGGACAGTAAAAATCAACACAGATACCCTAGTCCATTTTTTATGTATAGATGATTCTTTGCTGTTATGATGATTTTGTGACTCCAGTCAAATGTTTAACTAGATTTGATTTGACCTGGTGACAGTCACCAAATCTAGTCATTAATAACTGAATTATAGCTACATAATATACATTATTGGAAAAGTAACCAGTCTGCTAATTATTTTGGTACTTGAATAAAGTTTATACTAAAAAAAATGTAGAAGTTATGTATGTTTAAAGTCATTAAGTTGTATGATGGCCATTTCTGTGGGGGATAGATTATAGTCTACAAAAATCAATTTTGAGAAAAAGTCAAAACACCCCAGATAGACCCTTAGTCATCTTTTCACCTCCTAGTGTTGTTCGACTGACTGCGAGTTAAGACTGAATTGGTGGTGGGAGGTCACATTTTATATATTTTGTATTGATGTACATATCTAATCATATCGAAGTGTGCAGTCCCCCCCCCCCCCCCCCCAATCCAAACCATTTTGTTCTGTCAGGAATAATTATGGCAGTGTGTGTTGTGTCCTTGGACCTAAACCCCCTCCCTACTCCATGTTTTACACTGTTGTCAGTCTGTACTGGTCTGTCTGCTGTTTTCACTTCTCTAACAGTTGACAGTTGTGCGTATAACTAAGGATGCAGTCCTGAACTCTCCCCAACACCCACACCCTAACAGTTCAGTGTGTGCTGTTTTTTTTGGTCAGTCTTCAGTGTTGGAGAAGAGACAGAAACGTGCATGTTGCTTGGGTCTCATCCTCCTGGCTGAACAAGGACCCTACAAGCCGCTGTCTGTCTATGCTGTGTGAATTCAGAACATGTACACAAAGTAGTGTGTTGGGTCAGTGGTCAGTCAGTAGGCCTGGGCCCAAACAACCCTCACATTTCTGTCTCTTTTCTCCACTGTGGGATTTTTAAGACTTTGACAAAAACAAAAAAACCCTGCATACTGAAGTGTTAGGGTGTGGGTGCTTGGGTTTGTATGGTGGGGAGGGGGGAGGGGGTAGGACTGCATCTTTAGCTACACACACAACTGTCAACTGTCAGACAAGTGAAAACAGCAGACAGACCAGTACAGACTGACAACAGTGTAAAAAATGGAGCAGGGTGGATGGGTCAGGGAGGGGCTTAGGTCCAAGGAACACACATTGCTGTATTCCTGACTTTGGGACACAACAAAATGGTTTGAAGTGGGAGGTGGGGTGCACACTTCCAAAGGGGGAGGGAGGGAGGGTTGTAAGACTGCAAAAATATATTGAAATTTGTGGAATAAAAAGTTGATGTGGAGATACTGCTTGGTCTGTTTTTTTTCTGCCTTTGTGTTTCTGTGGACACTGGCTGCATCCCTTTGTGTGTCTTTGTAAGTGCTGTTTTCTTTGTACTCTCTCTTGTCTCCATTTAACTACACTACTACAGCTGTATATAACTCTGGAACAACCACCTCTCTCCTTGGACTCTGGCACACTACACCACCACTACCCCCCCTTAATCCCCCCCAGACCTGCCCTTCAAGGTGGGCAGACTGGAGGCAAAAGGTCCCTATATTTTATTTATTTTTACAAACAAAATTTGTTGGCAGACAGGGAGTGAACACAGAGACATCAGATCTCCAGTCCACAGCTTTACTGACTAAGCTATTCAGGTCTGCTGACTACACTTGCAATTCCAAGCTTATATCTTTCAACTCTTGGCTAGAAAATATAAAATTCATTTTACTTCACTTTATTTTAGAAAAAAATGTTGGCAGACAGGGGTTGAACACAGAGATATCAAATCTCAGTTCACAGCTTTACCAACTATGCTATGCAGACCTGCTGACTTCAAATGCAACTACATGCTTATATCTTTCAAATCTTGCCTAGAAAATAAAAAAAATGTTGGTGCACTTGCACCTTAAATGTACTGGTGCACTTGCACCTTGCCATTGGAGCAATTTTGATTTGACCAGCAAGTAGAAATTCGAACATTCAATGCTTTTGCAAAAATTTTAACAACTGCATTTTACAGAAACTGAAATTGAAAAAACAGCACATACAGGAATTAATTTAATTAAATCTGCATATATACATAAACATGAAACCGACTTGACTATATTTTCACGCAGAACAAAAATTCAAATTTCTCTGAATTTACACAGAAAACAAAAATCAGATACATATTGTATACATGACATACAAATTCAACCTTCCATATAAGGGGGAAAAACACCTTTAACTCTTTACTACAAGCAGAATATGATAACAAAAATGCAATGAAACTCACAATCACATATTTTTAGATGTTAACAGCAGAAAAGAGAAATCCATAACATGTTAAAAATCCATTTCATAACAACTTACGGCAGAAAGACTTTAAAAAAACAACTCATGGGGACAGGCCAGCTCTCAATACATTTCATAACAAGTTACAGCAGAAAGACTGTAAACAACCTCATGGGGACAGGCCAGCTTTCAATACATTTCATAACAAGTTACAGCAGAAAGACTGTAAACAACCTTATGGGGACAGGCCAGCTCTCAATACATTTCATAACAAGTTACAGCAGAAAGACTGTAAACAACCTTATGGGGACAGGCCAGCTCTCAATACATTTCATAACAAGTTACAGCAGAAAGACTGTAAACAACCTCATGGGGACAGGCCAGCTTTCAATACATTTCATAACAAGTTACAGCAGAAAGACTGTAAACAACCTTATGGGACAGGCCAGCTCTCAATACATTTCATAACAAGTTACAGCAGAAAGACAGTAAACAACCTTATGGGGACAGGCCAGCTTTCAATACATTTCATAACAAGTTACAGCAGAAAGACAGTAAACAACCTTATGGGGACAGGCCAGCTCTCAATACATTTCATAACAAGTTACAGCAGAAAGACAGTAAACAACCTTATGGGGACAGGCCAGCTCTCAATACATTTCATAACAAGTTACAGCAGAAAGACAGTAAACAACCTTATGGGGACAGGCCAGCTCTCAATACATTTCATAACAAGTTATGGCAGAAAGACTGTAAACAACCCCATGGGGACAGGCCAGCTCTCAATACATTTCATAACAAGTTACAGCAGAAAGACAGTAAACAACCTTATGGGGACAGGCCAGCTCTCAATACATTTCATAACAAGTTACAGCAGAAAGACAGTAAACAACCTTATGGGACAGGCCAGCTCTCAATACATTTCATAACAAGTTATGGCAGAAAGACAGTAAACAACCTTATGGGGACAGGCCAGCTTTCAATACATTTCATAACAAGTTACAGCAGAAAGACTGTAAACAACCTTATGGGGACAGGCCAGCTCTCAATACATTTCATAACAAGTTACAGCAGAAAGACTGTAAACAACCTCATGGGGACAGGCCAGCTCTCATATTCTGATGGACTTCACATCTGTTGTCTGGAGTTCGATCCCAGCCCCTAACATCATAACTGACCTGTTACCTATCTATCTGAATGTTCCAATCATGCTGCTGCTATCAGCTTAATGTTTCATAAGTCCTGTAACTGGAGCCTATATGGAACTGTCTGAGCGCCGTGAATCCCTATTGAATAAAGTGCCAACTGCCAAGTCAAGGTTGTCCCATAAAAAAGAAAAAGGTCAGAGGAGAGGGAGGTGGTAGACAGGGACAAGCTGTCTCCTAATTCTCCAGGCTGTTGTGAGGGCAGCACACATCTCTCCCTCACTGCTTCACCCAGAAACAGGGTCAGGTACCCATTCATAGCTGGGCCAAACGCTGGCCACATCAACTCTGATGAACCTAACTTAACAAGAAATGATTTGAAACAAACAACTGAAGAAATAACCTCACCTGAAACACAAAATACTCCAAATAACACCTAAATTGAAATAATTCCAACACAACAATATATCATACACAATCACAATAAACAAATTTAGTCAGTTACTCCCACCAAACATGTACAGCACAGAAAATGGTATTCATAAATATATATATCTGTAACACCAACATATAAATGTACATACCAGGACTTGACATGATGACTACAGGCCTGTCTTCTCTTCTGTCTTCATTCACCGTCTACACGGTCAGGCCACATCTGGCCATCAATGTGGCCGTGTTTTCCACTTCCAGCTGGTCACCATACAAGCATATAAGACAGACTTGTACCTGTAAGCAGATGAATTGTACAATTATATGAAGTACATTTATTATGGACAGGAACCAACTTCTATCAGGCAAAAACTAAGAAAAATAAAATACAGAAAACTGCCTCACACAGGAAGACATCAATTCTCTTTGAATGTACAGGAATTCTGCCACAACAACAATATTTGTGGAAAGATGTCAGCTTAGGTATTTTTAGCTACATAAATGAACCACAGCACCAGATTCAGAAAAAAGAAAAACATGAAGAAGTCATCAACCTTCTATCCTTTTTCTGAACACAACACACAAACACACTGACTCATCCTCCCATAAGTGGTATACAAAATATGAAGTTTCTTGTAGGAACAAATCATTTCAGCATAAACAAAAAACTTCTTTTCCAAAATCAAAAAAACCTCAAGGGAAACAATTCTTTACAAACAGACAGTGAGTGGCAAAAAAACAGCACATTAAGTGTCATGTGATATCAACCCCCAGCATTTTCACTTACACAACTTCAACTGAATGGAGTCACAGTCAAAGGGAAGCAACTCTTCACTCAAACTGCACAATTTTGACCCAAGTTTAGGACAAAATTACTAAAGAATCAATCATAAACTGCACAGCCATGCCAAAAAACAAAACAAAAATCATCACCGTAAAATACAATGAATTTTTTAAAAACAATTTCTCTTACAATGAATATTTCTCACAAATTTTTTAAATTAATCCAGAAAGGTCATACGTCAAAAAATCTGTCATTGACTTCCCATAACATACTCCATTCTTCCACACAGGTTCAATGCCACACGTATTCAATTCTTCTGCTCTCTTGGAATACTTGGTTATAGACAGACACAAAAACAGCCACAAATCCACACTACACTCAGAATACTTTCTCTACAACAGTTTCTATGTATACATACATGTGCTGATGAGTTGTTCACATACACGTCTGTTTATGTGTATAGAGAGAGGAACAGTTCTTCATGCCTTCCATCTGTTCTTGTGTCTGGGTGATGATCCACTGCAACAAAAATAAATAAATATATAAAAGAATGAATGAATGAATTCATTAATAAATACATAAATGAATAAACAAGTGAATAAAATCATTTCCCAATGCAGACTGATACCCATAATGAATACATAAGTAAACAAAAAAAAAACATAAATATATGAATTAATACACGCATGAATAAAAAATAAAAAACAATAAAAAATCCTTTGCCATTGCCGACTGATATCCATCTTCTAAAGTTCTCCCTTCATTTTGCCAGCAGAACTCGTATGTCATTTGATGCTGGAGAAGGGGGAGGATACTAAAAATTAACAGAAGGGGTAAATATAAAACAGAAAACTGTCTTTCACATTAACACACACATACATGTGGACACACACACACATACACACACATGTAATGACACATACATATACACAAACACACATACAGAGACACACATAACACGAACGGACAAGACAAACATACAAACAAACGAATGAACACACATACACACACAAACACATACATCAACAACATTCCTCTGCCTTTCTAGCTTTCTATGAATAAACAAACATAAACATTAACAGAAGCCAGGTATTTTGTATCAATATGTTGTTTTTGTATTGTTGGTAAAAGACCAAAATGAACACACCACCATTTTCAATGCGTTACTGTATTTTTTCTGGTCCACATCTTGTTTTCAACTGTTCAATTTACAAAAAGGAGTTACCTCCCTTACACCATAGTAAACGGCATACTGGTGAATTTCAGTTTCAGTTTCTCACACTGATGCCACAGAAAATGGCATTCATCATCATCATCATCATCATCAGGTGTCATCATCATCATCATCAGGTGCTCTGCCGCAAGGTGTTGGCGATCATGGACTTCCATCTGTCTCTATCTCTTGTTGCCCCGAGCATCTCCTCCACCCTCCTCGTCTTCAGCCATTCCGCAAGTCCGTCTAGCATTTTCTCCCTGGGTCTACCTGGTGCTCTCTTTTCCTCCAGCTTTCCCGTTGTGACCAGGTACTCCAAATCCCCCTTTCTCATAAAATGGCCTATAAATGTTGCCTGTCTTTTCCTAATCTTCCTTATGAGTGATCTACTTGTGTCTGCCTCCATCAAAACTGTCTCGTTTGTTTTCTTTGCTGTCCATGGAACTCTCAACATTCTTCTTAGAAACCACATCTCGGCTGCCTCAATCTTGTTCTGGCTTTGCTTGCTGACTGTCCACGCCTCAGATCCGTATAACAGTATTGGTTCTATATAACATTCAAGGACTCTCTTCCTGATGTTAATTGATAGGCATTTGTTGGTAAGAATGCTTGTCATCTTCTTGAATGCTGTTTTGGCTTGGCCAATTCTGCCGGCTATTTCTGATGTGCATCTGCCGTCGATGAAATGACCGTTCCCAGGTATTTGAACTTATTAACCTGTGTCAAGATTGTGCCATTTGCTGTTATTTTGCATGAGGGGATTTCATGTTTTTTACTGATCACCATGACTTCAGTCTTCCTGCTGTTTAGTTCCAACCCCTTTCCTTTGCTTTCTATTTCTAGTATATTCATAAGGTTTTGTAGGTCCCTTTCACTTTCTGCAATTAGCACGGTGTCATCTGCGTATCCAATGTTGTTTATCATTTTCCCTCCAACCTTTAATCTAGGGTCTTCTTCTAGGTTTCTCATGTTTTTGTTGTAAAGTGAAAACAGATCTGGTGACAAAACACAACCCTGTCTGACTCCTCTTTTGATGTTTTGGAAAGAGCTTATATCGTTTTTTATTCTCATTGCAGCTGTTTGTTTCCAGTACATATTTCTGATTATTCGTAGATCTTTTCCATCAACACTGAGTCTCTCCAATTGGTTGATCAATTCTTCATGTCATACCCGATCGAAAGCCTTGGTATAGTCAACAAAGCATAAATACAAATCCTTGTTCATCTCAATTGACCTCTCTATGATAGTTTTTAGGATGTATATGACATTTATAGTTCCTTTCCCTTCCACAAATCCACACTATTCTTCTGCTATTTCTCTTTTGATTCTATTCCTTCTCCTCATCATGATTATTCTTAACAGGATTTTTGTTACATGACTCATCAAACTGATTGTGTGATGGAGTTCGCATTCTATAGCCCCTGTCTTCTTTGGAAGTGCAATGAAAATTGATTTTGACATATCTTTGGGGATTTTTCCAGTGTCGTAAATTTCATTTAGGAAGACTGTTATTTTTTCTATGCCAAATTCCTCCAGGGCTTCAATCATCTCTGTAGTAATGTTGTCTGGTCCTGGAGCTTTTCCTGGTTTCATCTTTTTCAGTGCTGCTCTAACTTCATCTTTCATTATGGGTGGTCCTTCAAAGTTCTTTTTTATAATGTGTTCTTCGTTTCTGTCATCCTCAAAAAGGTCTTTAATGTACTCTCCCCATCTGTCCAATATTTTGTCTTTTTCCGTGATAAGTGTGCCATTTTTTGATTTTAAGCAACCAGTTGATGTGCCTGTATTTTTCCTGTGGACAATTTCTTCAATTCGTCTGTACATACCCTGAGGATCCATTTTGTGTCGGTCTTCTATTTCTTTGCATTTTGTGTTCAGCCAAGCTTCCTTAGCTTCATTGCACCTATTCCTGGCATTATGAAATATAATTGTAACCCAAAATATAAGTGTACATACCAGGACTTGACATGATGACTACAGGCCTGTCTTCTCTTCTGTCTTCGTTCACCGTCTACACGGTCAGGCCACATCTGGTCATCAATGTGGCCGTGTTTTCCACTTCCAGCTGGCCACCATACAAGCATATAAGACAGACTTGTACCTGTAAGCAGATGAATTATACAATTATATGAAGTGCATTTACTTCAGACAGGAACCAATTTCTATCAGGCAAAAAATATGAAAAATAAACTACAGACAACTGCATCACACAGGAAGACATCATTTCTCTTTGAATGTACAGGAATTCTGCTACAACAACAATATTTGTGGAAAGATGTCAGCTTAGGTATTTTTAGCTACATAAATAAACCACAGCACCAGATTCAGAAAAAAGAAAAACATGAAGAAGTCATCAACCTTCTATCCTTTTTCTGAACACAACACACAAACATACTGACTCATTCGCCCAAAAGTGGCATACAAACTATGAAGTTTCTTGTAGGAACAAATCATTTCAGCATAAACAAAACACTTTTCCTTAAAAAAAAAAAAAGAAAAAAAAAAGAAAACTCAAGGGAAACAATTCTTTATAAAAAAAAAAAAAAGAAAAGTGGGTGGCAAAAAACAGCACATTTGCAACTTTTCACTCCAACTGCACAATTTTGACCAAAGTTTACTACAAATTTACCAAAGAACCAATCACAAACCACGCAGCCATGACAAAAACATCACTAGAAAATACAATGAATTAATTCTATTAACTCTTATTGTCCGGCAAGCCGACTGAGTCAGCTTTCTGCCCAACCTGAATGGACAGCGAGCCGACTCAGCCGGCTTTACAGCTTGCTTCACGGCAGTAGATATTTCCGCTTTCATTTCACGCTTTTTTGGTGCTGGTGAAGTAGGTGAAGTTGGGTTTTTGGTTTGCATCTTGTGCTGTGTTTTGATTTGTCATGGCATCGGGTGGGCGGCGCCCTATGAGACTGACTGCTGAGCAGGTGATAAAATTGTTTCAAGAAACACTGGACGATAGTAATAGCAATAATATCATCAGTGACAGTGATGAGAGTTTTATCACACTCGAATGATGAGTTGGTTTCTTTGGATGGTGGTGACACTTCAGCAGGGCCTTCTTCAAAGAAATGACGACTTTCTGACACTCACCTGACATCATACGATCAGTGAAAAAGTCCACAGATGAGCACACACTTTTTTCCTTTTAGTGGATTTTACTTATTTTTGCATCAAACAATGGTTCTACACTAAAAAATTTGCAGCCACTATAGAAAAGAAAACTCACGAACAAGTTGTGACATGTGTAACAGCTAAACTCTGGTTTTTGTCAAATTCGGGGATGTGACCTGAAGTCAGTTAGAGGTGAAAAGCATCAAAATAAAGCAACAATGACATTTTTTGTGGTGGTGAACTTATTGCTAGGATGTCAAGGAACATCTTTTTTTCTTTGAGTTTGGATGTACAAGGATTACCTGGTCAGCTATAGTGCTGTCAGTATCAGCCATACAACTGTGCTGTAAAATGTGTGTCTGTAATTAGCATTTCTAATTATCTCAATATGACAATAATATGAATGTAACGTTATTCATAAAATGCACAATTTTATTCTGAACATTGGCATACCAAAATGTTTGATGTAGATTGGATACAAAAAAAGTTATCAACATTTTACTGACCTGACCCCCTCTTTGACAATTCGCATAGTGCAAAGTCTTCAGCCAGACTTAAAATCCTTAACGGACAATAAGAGTTAAAACAATTTTACTTAGAGTGAATATTCCTCACAACTTTTCAAAATTAATCCAGAAAGGTATGCACAGGTCAAAAAATCTGTCACTGACTTCCATAACATACTCCATTCTTCCATGCAGGTTCAATACCACATGTATTCAATTCTTCTGCTCTCTTGGAATACTTGGTTATAGACAGACACAAAAACAGCCACAAATCCACACAACACTCAGAATACTTTCTCTACAACAGTTATAGACAGACACAAAAACAGCCACAAATCCACACTACACTCAGAATACTTTCTCTACAACAGTTATAGACAGACACAAAAACAGCCACAAATCCACACTACACTCAGAATACTTTCTCTACAACAGTTTCTATGTATATGTATATGTGGTGATGAGTTGTTCACATACGTGTCAGTTTATGTGTACGGACAGAGGAACAGTTCTTCATGCCTTCCATCTGTTCTTGTGTCTGGGTGATGATCCACTGCAACAAAAATAATAAATAAATAAATGAAATCATTTTCCAATGCAGACTGATACTCATAATAAATAAATAAATAAACAAAAAATACACAAATATATATATAAAGACACAAATAAATAAATAAACAAAACAGCAAATAAAATCATTTCCTAATGCAGACTGATACCCATAATGAATAAATAAATAAACCAAAGCATACATGAATGAATTTATGAATTAATAATAAACATACAAATAAATAAATTTAAAAAAAGCAAATAAAATCCTTTGCCAATGCAGACTGATACCCATCTCCTAAAGTTCTCCCCTCATTTTGCCAGCAGAACTCGTATGTCATTTGATGCTGGAGAAGGGGGAGGATACTAAAAATTAACACAGGGGGTAAATATAAAACAGAAAACTGTCTTTCACATTAACACACACATACATGTGGACACACACACACATACACACACATGTAATGACACATACATATACACAAACACACATACAGAGACACACATACACATGCATGGACATACACACACACACACACATATGCACCAACAACACTCTTCTGCCTTTCTAGCCTTTTATGAATAAACAAACAGAAGCATTAACAGAGGCCAAATATTTTCTCACAGTAGGCCTGCCTTGTTTTGTATTGTCTCACAGTACCTTGTTTTGTATTGTCTCACAGTACCTTGTTTTGTATTGTCTCACAGTAGGCCTGCCTTGTTTTGTATTGTCTTACAGTACCTTGTTTTGTATTGTCTCACAGTACCTTGTTTTGTATTGTCTCACAGTACCTTGTTTTGTATTGTCTCACAGTACCTTGTTTTGTATTGTCTCACAGTACCTTGTTTTGTATTGTCTCACAGTACCTTGTTTTGTATTGTATCACAGTACCTTGTTTTGTATTGTCTCACAGTACCTTGTTTTGTATTGTCTCACAGTACCTTGTTTTGTATTGTCTCACAGTACCTTGTGTTGTATTGTCTCACAGTACCTTGTTTTGTATTGTCTCACAGTACCTTGTTTTGTATTGTCTCACAGTACCTTGTGTTGTATTGTCTCACAGTACCTTGTTTTGTATTGTCTCACAGTACCTTGTTTTGTATTGTCTCACAGTAGGCCTGCCTTGTTTTGTATTGTCTCACAGTACCTTGTTTTGTATTGTCTCACAGTACCTTGTTTTGTATTGTCTCACAGTACCTTGTTTTGTATTGTCTCACAGTACCTTGTTTTGTATTGTCTCACAGTACCTTGTTTTGTATTGTCTCACAGTACCTTGTTTTGTATTGTCTCACAGTACATTGTTTTGTATTGTCTCACAGTAGGCCTGCCTTGTTTTGTATTGTCTCACAGTGCCTTGTTTTGTATTGTCTCACAGTACCTTGTTTTGTATTGTCTCACAGTACCTTGTGTTGTATTGTCTCACAGTACCTTGTTCTGTATTGTCTCACAGTAGGCCTACCTTGTTTTGTATTGTCTCACAGTACCTTGTTTTGTATTGTCTCACAGTACCTTGTTTTGTATTGTCTCACAGTACCTTGTTTTGTATTGTCTCACAGTAGGCCTGCCTTGTGTTGTATTGTCTCACAGTACCTTGTTATGTATTGTCTCACAGTACCTTGTGTTGTATTGTCTCACAGTGCCTTGTTTTGTATTGTCTCACAGTACCTTGTTTTGTATTGTCTCACAGTGCCTTGTTTTGTATTGTCTCACAGTAGGCCTACCTTGTTTTGTATTGTCTCACAGTATGTCTACCTTGTTTTGTATTGTCTCACAGTACCTTGTTTTGTATTGTCTCACAGTATGTCTACCTTGTTTTGTATTGTCTCACAGTACCTTGTTTTGTATTGTCTCACAGTACCTTGTTTTGTATTGTCTCACAGTGCCTTGTTTTGTATTGTCTCACAGTACCTTGTTTTGTATTGTCTCACAGTACCTTGTTTTGTATTGTCTCACAGTGCCTTGTTTTGTATTGTCTCACAGTACCTTGTTTTGTATTGTCTCACAGTACCTTGTTTTGTATTGTCTCACAGTACCTTGTTTTGTATTGTATCACAGTAGGCCTACCTTGTTTTGTATTGTCTCACAGTGCCTTGTTTTGTATTGTCTCACAGTACCTTGTTTTGTATTGTCTCACAGTACCTTGTTTTGTATTGTCTCACAGTACCTTGTTTTGTATTGTCTCACAGTAGGCCTACCTTGTTTTGTATTGTCTCACAGTGCCTTGTTTTGTATTGTCTCACAGTGCCTTGTTTTGTATTGTCTCACAGTAGGCATACCTTGTGTTGTATTGTCTCACAGTAGGCCTACCTTGTTTTGTATTGTCTCACAGTACCTTGTTTTGTATTGTCTCACAGTACCTTGTTTTGTATTGTCTCACAGTAGGCCTACCTTGTTTTGTATTGTCTCACAGTGCCTTGTTTTGTATTGTCTCACAGTGCCTTGTTTTGTATTGTCTCACAGTAGGCATACCTTGTGTTGTATTGTCTCACAGTAGGCCTACCTTGTTTTGTATTGTCTCACAGTACCTTGTTTTGTATTGTCTCACAGTACCTTGTTTTGTATTGTCTCACAGTACCTTGTTTTGTATTGTCTCACAGTAGGCCTACCTTGTTTTGTATTGTCTCACAGTAGGCCTACCTTGTTTTGTATTGTCTCACAGTAGGCCTACCTTGTTTTGTATGCCTTGTTTTGTATTGTCTCACAGTACCTTGTTTTGTATTGTCTCACAGTACCTTGTTTTGTATTGTCTCACAGTACCTTGTTTTGTATTGTCTCACAGTGCCTTGTTTGTATTGTCTCACAGTACTTGTTTTGTATTGTCTCACAGTACCCTTGTTTTGTATTGTCTCACAGTACCTTGTTTTGTATTGGTCTCACAGTACCTTGTTTTGTATTGTCTCACAGTAGCCTTGTTTTGTATTGTCTCACAGTACCTTGTTTTGTATTGTCTCACACAGTGCCATTGTTTTGTATTGTCTCACAGTAGCCTTGTTTTGTATTGTCTCACAGTACCTTGTTTGTATTGTCTCACCATGTACCATCTTGTTTTGTATTGTTCACAGTACCTGTTTGTATTGTCTCACAGTACCTTGTTTTGTATTGTCTCACAGTCCTTGTTTTGTATGTCTCACAGTACCTTGTTTTGTATTGTCTCACAGTACCTTGTTTTGTATTGTCTCACAGTAGGCCTCCTTGTTTTGTATTGTCTCACAGTACCTTGTTTTGTATTGTCTCACAGTACCTTGTTTTGTATTGTTCTCACAGTAGCCTTGTTTTGTATTGTCTCACAGTGCCTTGTTTTGTATTGTCTCACAGTAGCCTTGTTTTGTATTGTCTCACAGTACCTTGTTTTGTATTGTCTCACAGTACCGTTTATGTTCCAGTACCTTGTTTTGTATTGTCTCACAGTACCTTGTTTTGTATTGTCTCACAGTGCCTTGTTTGTATTGTCTCACAGTACCTTGTTTTGTATTGTCTCACAGTACCTTGTTTTGTATTGTCTCACAGTACCTTGTTTTGTATTGTCTCACAGTAGGCCTACCTTGTTTTGTATTGTCTCACAGTGCCTTGTTTTGTATTGTCTCACAGTAGGCCTACCTTGTTTTGTATTGTCTCACAGTGCCTTGTTTTGTATTGTCTCACAGTAGCTACCTTGTTTTGTATTGTCTCACAGTGCCTATTGTTTTGTATTGTCTCACAGTACCTTGTTTTGTATTGTCTCACAGTAGGCCTACCTTGTTTTGTATTGTCTCACAGTGCCTTGTTTTGTATTGTCTCACAACTGTTAGTCCTACCTTGTTTTGTATTGTCTCACAGTGCCTTGTTTTGTATTGTCTCACAGTAGGCCTACCTTGTTTTGTATTGTCTCACAGTGCCTTGTTTTGTATTGTCTCACAGTAGGCCTACCTTGTTTTGTATTGTCTCACAGTACCTTGTTTTGTATTGTCTCACAGTAGGCCTACCTTGTTTTGTATTGTCTCACAGTACCTTGTTTTGTATTGTCTCACAGTAGGCCTACCTTGTTTTGTATTGTCTCACAGTACCTTGTTTTGTATTGTCTCACAGTAGGCCTACCTTGTTTTGTATTGTCTCACAGTGCCTTGTTTTGTATTGTCTCACAGTAGGCCTACCTTGTTTTGTATTGTCTCACAGTGCCTTGTGTTGTATTGTCTCACAGTAGGCCTACCTTGTTTTGTATTGTCTCACAGTACCTTGTTTTGTATTGTCTCACAGTAGGCCTACCTTGTTTTGTATTGTCTCACAGTACCTTGTTTTGTATTGTCTCACAGTAGGCCTACCTTGTTTTGTATTGTCCTCACACAGTGCCTTGTTTTGTATTGTCTCCACAGTAGGCCTACCTTGTTTTGTATTGTCTCACAGTGCCTTGTGTTGTATTGTCTCACAGTAGGCCTACCTTGTTTTGTATTGTCTCACAGTGCCTCTGTTTTGTATTGTCTCACAGTAGGCCTACTTGTTTTGTATTGTCTCACAGTGCCTTGTTTTGTATTGTCTCACAGTACCTTGTTTTGTATTGTCTCACAGTAGGCCTACCTTGTTTTGTATTGTCTCACAGTGCCTTGTTTTGTATTGTCTCACAGTAGGCCTACCTTGTTTTGTATTGTCTCACAGTGCCTTGTTTTGTATTGTCTCACAGTAGGCTACCTTGTTTTGTATTGTCTCACAGTGCCTTGTTTTGTATTGTCTCACAGTACCTTGTTTTGTATTGTCTCACAGTAGGCCTACCTTGTTTTGTATTGTCTCACAGTGCCTTGTTTTGTATTGTCTCACAGTAGGCCTACCTTGTTTTGTATTGTCTCACAGTGCCTTGTTTTGTATTGTCTCACAGTAGGCCTACACTTGTTTTGTATTGTCTCACAGTGCCTTGTTTTGTATTGTCTCACAGTAGGCCTACCTTGTTTTGTATTGTCTCACAGTACCTTGTTTTGTATTGTCTCACAGTAGGCCTACCTTGTTTTGTATTGTCTCACAGTACCTTGTTTTGTATTGTCTCACAGTAGGCCTACCTTGTTTTGTATTGTCTCACAGTACCTTGTTTTGTATTGTCTCACAGTAGGCCTACCTTGTTTTGTATTGTCTCACAGTGCCTTGTTTTGTATTGTCTCACAGTAGGCCTACCTTGTTTTGTATTGTCTCACAGTGCCTTGTGTTGTATTGTCTCACAGTAGGCCTACCTTGTTTTGTATTGTCTCACAGTACCTTGTTTTGTATTGTCTCACAGTAGGCCTACCTTGTTTTGTATTGTCTCACAGTACCTTGTTTTGTATTGTCTCACAGTATGGCCTACCTTGTTTTGTATTGTCTCACAGTGCCTTGTTTTGTATTGTCTCACAGTACCTTGTGTTGTATTGTTGGTAAAATATCAAAATGGCATAAACACCATTTTGGATGTGTTATCATAATTTGTTTTCTGGTCCAAATCTCATGTTTCTTACTGTTCAAGTTATATAAAGGCATTACCTCCCTTATACCACACACTTTACCCAGCATACTGGGCGAGTTTCATTTTCAGTTTCTCACACCAAAGCCATGCCTGCCATGTGAGGGAGAAGATCCAAAATGATCACGGCATAAGTGAGGGAGAAGATCCAAAATGATCACGGCATAAGTGAGGGAGAAGATCCAAAATGATCATGGCATAAGTCCAAAGCCTGCACATAAACCCTACTACATGTTGGCAAGGTACTCAAGTCCTACCTAGCATATGGGTTTTACATCGTATATATGTATCTGTCACTAGGACAATCACTGCCACATTATATGGAAATGTGTATATCTTTAATGTGAAAAGAAAAACAAACACCGGTAATATGGAACAATAATGAATCTGGTGAGGAAACTGGAAAAGGAACAACTTACTGTACAAATGGTATCACTGTGCAAGAACAAGGCAATGCCCCTTCCTGTAACTAAGGTGGAAAAGGAACAACTTATTGTACAAATGGTATCACTGTGCAAGAACAAGGCAATGCCCCTTCCTGTAACTAAGGTGGAAAAGGAACAACTTATTGTACAAATGGTATCACTGTGCCAGAACAAGGCAATGCCCCTTCCTGTAACTAAGGTGGAAAAGGAACAACTTATTGTACAAATGGTATCACTGTGCCAGAACAAGGCAATGCCCCTTCCTGTAACTAAGGTGGAAAAGGAACAACTTATTGTACAAATGGTATCACTGTGCCAGAACAAGGCAATGCCCTTCCTGTAACTAAGGTGGAAAAGGAACAACTTATTGTACAAATGGTATCACTGTGCCAGAACAAGGCAATGCCCCTTCCTGTAACTAAGGTGGAAAAGGAACAACTTATTGTACAAATGGTATCACTGTGCCAGAACAAGGCAATGCCCCTTCCTGTAACTAAGGTGGAAAAGGAACAACTTATTGTACAAATGGTATCACTGTGCCAGAACAAGGCAATGCCCCTTCCTGTAACTAAGGTGGAAAAGGAACAACTTATTGTACAAATGGTATCACTGTGCCAGAACAAGGCAATGCCCCTTCCTGTAACTAAGGTGGAAAAGGAACAACTTACTGTACAAATGGTATCGTTGTGCAAGAACAAGGCAATGCCCCTCCTGTAACTACAGTGACCCTGGAAAGAACATACAAGACCTCAATGCCAAAACCACAAAGTGTTCTATGATAAAATACAGGCAAGAAAAGAAGCAGCTTTCATTCTGTCCCTTTTGAAAAGTTATTGCATGATGAACTTCAGGACAGATCAAGACAGACTATGTGCTGTGTTTTTGTTTCAGCCTAGAGCTGCTGCTTGTGTTTTTCAACTGCTAGTCATTTTTTTTTTCACAGTTTAAACAACAACATAGTACTTGCCAGCCATCTAATCCAGCAAAGAAATATGTTTTCACACTCATACAGGTTTTAGCCATTAGAGTGCTTCATAAAATTATTTAAAAGGAAAAAAAAAATCTGGCAACACTTTAGTTTTTACAGAGAAGAGATGTGGTCATTTCCCTTGGTCAAATCAATTCTTTCTTTAGAAAATTATTGTGACAAAATAACACTTTTTCACTTCTGATGGACCAACTTGATAAATATTACTCTATCTTTCAACACACTGTTACTTTTGGGGACACATGATTACAAAATTATATGTGACAATTTATTCTGTAACTACATGAGACAGACAGATTTCATCATTGTGGCTACATGTCAACACTTATTTCTGTTGTACAAAGTGGATAACCAGTACCATGTACATTATATTAGTAATACATGTCACTTTGTTATCTGATTTCTATTGTACAAAGTGGATAACCAGTACAATTATATTACTAATACATTGTCACTTTGTTATCTGATTTTTGTTGTACAAAGTGGATAACCAGTACATTATATTACTAATACATTGTCACTTTGTTATCTGATTTCTATTGTACAAAGTGGATAACCAGTACATTATATTACTAATACATGTCACTTTGTTATCTGATTTCTATCGTACAAAGTGGATAACCAGTACATTATATTACTAATACATTGTCACTTTGTTATCAGATTTCTATTGTACAAAGTGGATAACCAGTACATTATATTACTAATACAATGTCACTTTGTTATCGATTTCTGTTGTACAAAGTGGATAACCAGTAGTCTACATTATATTACTAATACATTGTCACTTTGTTATCTGATTTTTGTTGTACAAAGTGGATAACCAGTACATTATATTACTAATACATTGTCACTTTGTTATCTGATTTCTGTTGTACAAAGTGGATAACCAGTACTTATATTACTAATACAATGTCACTTTGTTATCAGATTTTGTTGTACAAAGTGGATAACCAGTACATTATATTACTAATACAATGTCACTTTGTTATCTGATTTTTGTTGTACAAAGTGGATAACCAGTACTAGTTCCCATTATATTACTAATACATTGTCACTTTGTTATCTGATTTCTGTTGTACAAAGTGGATAAACAGTACATTTATTCATAATACATTGTCACTTTGTTATCTGATTTTTGTTGTACAAAGTGGATAACCAGTACATTATATTACTAATATATTGTCACTTTGTTATCTGATTTCTGTTGTACAAAGTGGATAACCAGTACATTATATTACTAATACATTGTCACTTTGTTATCTGATTTCTGTTGTACAAAGTGGATAACCAGTACATTATATTACTAATACAATGTCACTTTGTTATCTGATTTCTGTTGTACAAAGTGGATAACCAGTACATTATATTACTAATACATTGTCACTTTGTTATCTGATTTCTGTTGTACAAAGTGGATAACCAGTACGTTATATTACTAATACAATGTCACTTTGTTATCAGATTTTTGTTGTACAAAGTGGATAACCAGTACATGTACATTATATTACTAATACATTGTCACTTTGTTATCTGATTTTTGTTGAAATTATGTCAGATCATTTATTCAAAAACAACATGACTTACAAGAATTTAAACTCAAAGTTTGCCACTTAAAATTACATGAAGAATATTCATATCTAACTTTTATCAGCAATAGTTTTTCTGATCACAGGGGTGGCACATAAAATCTGCTTCTGGCCACATTTATACAGTGTCTCTGGTGGATTACTTCTAAACTGAAACAATTCCAATTCAGCTTCAAATCAAATACAACCAGAAGAAATTAATTTAGTTACTTACTGATAAGAAGATTAACAGCACAGAAAATGGCATTATGAAATATAATGGTAACCCAAAATATAAGTGTACACAGAAAATGGCATTATGAAATATAATTGTAACCCAAAATATCAGTGTACACAGAAAATGGCATTATGAAATATAATGGTAACCCAAAATATAAGTGTACACAGAAAATGGCATTATGAAATATAATGGTAACCCCCAAAATTAATCAGTGTACACAGAAAATGGCATTATGAAATATAATGGTAACCCAAAATATCAGTGTACACAGAAAATGGCATTATGAAATATAATGGTAACCCAAAATATCAGTGTACACAGAAAATGGCATTATGAAATATAATTGTAACCCAAAATATAAGTGTACAAACCAGGACTGACATGATGACTACAGGCCTGTCTTCTCTTCTGTCTTCATTCACCGTCTACACGGTCAGGCCACATCTGGCCATCAATGTGGCGTGTTTTCCACTTCCAGCTGGCCACCATACAAGCATAAGAAAGACTTGTACCTGTACACAGAAGAATTGTACAATTATATGAAGTACATTTATTACGTACATAACCAGTTTCTATCAGTCAAAAATTAAAGACAAAATAAAATACAGACAATGCAGTACACAGGAAGACATCAAATTTCTCTTGAATGTACAGGAATTCTGCCACAACAACAACATTTGCGGAAAGATGTCAGCTTAGGTATTTTTAGCTACATAAATTAACCACAGCACCAGACTAAGAAAAAAGAAAAACATGAAGACGTCATCAACCTTCCATCCTTTTTCTGAACACAACACACAAACACTCTCAGTCTCACTCATCCTCCCATAAGTGGTGTACAAAATATGAAGGAACGAATCATTTCACCACAAACAAAAATCTTCTTTTCCTTACAAAAATACTCAAGGGCAACAATTCTTTGCAAAAAAAAAGTGGGGGTGGGGGAAAAAAACAACACATTTGGCACGCGGCGTCAACTCCCAGCATTTCAGTTGTATGTTGCTTACACAAATTTTACAACTTAATAGTCACAGTCAAAGAGAAGCAACTTTTCACTCAAACTGCACAATTCTGACCAAAGTTTACAACAAACTTATCAAAAAATCAATAACAAACAACACAGACATGAAAATACATCACTGGAAAATACAATAAATTTTTTAAAACAATTTTAATTAACTGAATAGTCCTCACAACTTGCATATTAAAATTAATCCAGAAAGGTATGCACAGGTCTAAAAACCTGAAATTCACTTCCACAACACACCTTTTGTCTGGCAGGGGAAGTCATGCTGAGATGACACCAGACCAATGCCAAGTTACTGCAATCAGACTCAAAGATGTACAAATGACAAATTCAGAATGTTAGAACAATGCTCCAGAAGGCAAAATCAGAAAATGTCTACCCCACAATGGAAAGACTGAACCTCAATATTTTAGGACAAAGTGAGGTGAGATGGAACGGAGAGGACAGGACCTCATCAGGCAAGCATGAAATTATATGTTCTGGTGGGGACACAATGAAAGAGGGACAGGCATCATAGTGGACACTGACAAGTCAAAGCCTATCAAAGGATACAGGGCTATTAATCAGACTATGTTTCACTAGTTAGATTGGAGGGCAAGCTGTTTGATATCAATATCGTCCAAGTATATGCACCAACTTCCGCAAGTACTGAGGAAGAAATTGACAATTTCTATGTAAATTTAGAGACGGCCAGGGCTCAATGTAAATCACAGGACATTACAATAATAATGGGAGAGTTTAATGCTAAAGTGGGACAGGAAAATGTCATAATAATGGGAGAGTTTAATGCTAAAGTGGGACAGGAAAATGTCATAATAATGGGAGAGTTTAATGCTAAAGTGGGACAGGAAAATGTCATAATAATGGGAGAGTTTAATGCTAAAGTGGGACAGGAAAATGTCATAATAATGGGAGAGGTTTAATGCTAAAGTGGGACAGGAAAATGTCATAATAATGGGAGAGTTTAATGCTAAAGTGGGACAGGAAAATGTCATAATAATGGGAGAGTTTAATGCTAAAGTGGGACAGGAAAATGTCATAATAATGGGAGAGTTCAATGCTAAAGTGGGACAGAGAAAATGTCATAATAATGGGAGAGTTTAATGCTAAAGTGGGACAGGAAAATGTCATAATAATGGGAGAGTTTAATGCTAAAGTGGGACAGGAAAATGTCATAATAATGGGAGAGTTTAATGCTAAAGTGGGACAGGAAAAATGTAGATGACATAGTTGGACCTCATGGCCTTGGCACGCGAAATGAAAGGAGAGTGAAATTTGTTGAGTGGGTGCAACTAAATGAATTTTCATAATAGGAAACACTTGGTTTCAGCAACCTAACAGAAGAAAATGGACATGGATGAATCCAGGAGACAACACAACAAATCAAATTGATTACACTCTGATAAATAAGAGATTTAGACATTCTTTACTGATAGTAAAAACATCACCAGGTGCAGACTGTAACAGTGACCATGATCCTTACTGACAGCAAAAACATCACCAGGTGCAGACTGCAACAGTGACCATGATCCTTACTGATAGTAAAAACATCACCAGGTGCAGACTGCAACAGTGACCATGATCCTTACTGATAGCAAAAACATCACCAGGTGCAGACTGCAACAGTGACCATGATCCTTACTGATAGTAAAAACATCACCAGGTGCAGACTGCAACAGTGACCATGATCCTTACTGATAGTAAAAACATCACCAGGTGCAGACTACAACAGTGACCATGATCCTTACTGATAGCAAAAACATCACCAGGTACAGACTGTAACAGTGACCATGATCCTTACTGACAGCAAAAACATCACCAGGTGCAGACTGCAACAGTGACCATGATCCTTACTGATAGCAAAAACATCACCAGGTGCAGACTGCAACAGTGACCATGATCCTTACTGATAGTAAAAACATCACCAGGTACAGACTGCAACAGTGACCATGATCCTTACTGACAGCAAAAACATCACCAGGTGCAGACTGCAACAGTGACCATGATCCTTACTGATAGTAAAAACATCACCAGGTGCAGACTACAACAGTGACCATGAATCCTTACTGACAGCAAAAACATCACCAGGTGCAGACTGCAACAGTGACCATGATCCTTACTGACAGTAAAAACATCACCAGGTACAGACTGCAACAGTGACCATGATCCTTACTGACAGTAAAAACATCACCAGGTGCAGACTGCAACAGTGACCATGATCCTTACTGATAGTAAAAACATCACCAGGTACAGACTGCAACAGTGACCATGATCCTTACTGATAGCAAAAACATCACCAGGTGCAGACTGCAACAGTGACCATGATCCTTACTGATAGTAAAAACATCACCAGGTACAGACTGCAACAGTGACCATGATCCTTACTGACAGTAAAAACATCACCAGGTGCAGACTGCAACAGTGACCATGATCCTTACTGATAGTAAAAACATCACCAGGTACAGACTGCAACAGTGACCATGATCCTTACTGATAGCAAAAACATCACCAGGTGCAGACTGCAACAGTGACCATGATCCTTACTGACAGTAAAAACATCACCAGGTGCAGACTGCAACAGTGACCATGATCCTTACTGATAGTAAAAACATCACCAGGTGCAGACTGCAACAGTGACCATGATCCTTACTGACAGTAAAAACATCACCAGGTACAGACTGCAACAGTGACCATGATCCTTACTGATAGTAAAAACATCACCAGGTGCAGACTGCAACAGTGACCATGATCCTGTAATGGGAACATCTAGGCTGAAAATAAATTAAAGAGAAGAAAACAAACCAAAATAACATCAAATTATATACTGGACTCTTAAAGACAGATGAAACAACTTGTGCAAAATTCAGTGTATACATGTTCAAAACAAATTCAATGTTCTGGAGGATGTTGGTGACAGTGAGGAATAGTGGTCACATTTCAAAAACCCGATAACTGACGCTTGTGAAGAAATCCCTACATTGAGAGAATAGCAAAAAAAATGGTCAACAAAAGAACTTTTAGGCTCGATGGATGAACAGAAGAAGGTAAAGGGAAAGGAGGAAGAATACAAAAAGGTACACAGGGAAATCAGGAACAGACGCAATAAAGCAAAGGAAGCTTGGCTAGAAACAAAATGCAAAGAAACAGAAGACCAACACAATGCTATATAGAACCAATACTGTTGTATGGATGCGAGGCATGCACAGTCAGCAAGCAAAGCCAGAGCAGGATCGAGGCAGCTGAGATGTGGTTTCTCAGAACAATGTTGAGAGTTCCATGGACAGCAAAGAAAACAAATGAGACAGTCCTGATGGAGGCAGACACAAGTAGATCACTCATAAGGAAGATTAGGAAAAGACAGGCAACATTTATAGGCCATTTTATGAGGAAGGGGGATTTGGAGCACCTGGTCACAACGGGAAAACTTGAGGGAAAGAGAGCACCAGGTAGACCCAGGGAGAGAATGCTGGATGGACTTGCAGAGTGGCTGGGGATGAGGAGGGTGGGGGAGATGCTGAGAGATAGAGATGGTTGGAAGTCCATGGTCGCCAACGCCATGCGGCAGGGCACTTGATGATGATGATGAACACAAAACAGATTCTAAGTCTGTACACAGAAACTGAAGAAACTGTCCACAGGAAAAAGACATGCACATCAACTGGTTGCTTAACATCTAAAGATGGTACAATTATGGAAAAAGACATGCACATCAACTGGTTGCTTAACATCTAAAGATGGTACAATTATGGAAAAAGACATGCACATCAACTGGTTGCTTAACATCTAAAGATGGTACAATTATGGAAAAAGACATGCACATCAACTGGTTGCTTAACATCTAAAGATGGTACAATTATTATGGAAAAAGACATGCACATCAACTGGTTGCTTAACATCTAAAGATGGTACAATTATGGAAAAAGACATGCACATCAACTGGTTGCTTAACATCTAAAGATGGTACAATTATGGAAAAAGACATGCACATCAACTGGTTGCTTAACATCTAAAGATGGTACAATTATTATGGAAAAAGACATGCACATCAACTGGTTGCTTAACATCTAAAGATGGTACAATTATTATGGAAAAAGACATGCACATCAACTGGTTGCTTAACATCTAAAGATGGTACAATTATTATGGAAAAAGACATGCACATCAACTGGTTGCTCAACATCTAAAGATGGTACAATTATTATGGAAAAAGACATGCACATCAACTGGTTGCTTAACATCTAAAAATGGTACAATTATGGAAAAAGACATGCACATCAACTGGTTGCTTAACATCTAAAGATGGTACAATTATTATGGAAAAAGACATGCACATCAACTGGTTGCTTAACATCTAAAGATGGTACAATTATTATGGAAAAAGACATGCACATCAACTGGTTGCTTAACATCTAAAGATGGTACAATTATGGAAAAAGACATGCACATCAACTGGTTGCTTAACATCTAAAGATGGTACAATTATTATGGAAAAAGACATGCACATCAACTGGTTGCTTAACATCTAAAGATGGTACAATTATTATGGAAAAAGACATGCACATCAACTGGTTGCTTAACATCTAAAGATGGTACAATTATTATGGAAAAAGACATGCACATCAACTGGTTGCTTAACATCTAAAGATGGTACAATTATTATGGAAAAAGACATGCACATCAACTGGTTGCTTAACATCTAAAGATGGTACAATTATTATGGAAAAAGACATGCACATCAACTGGTTGCTCAACATCTAAAGATGGTACAATTATTATGGAAAAAGACATGCACATCAACTGGTTGCTTAACATCTAAAAATGGTACAATTATGGAAAAAGACATGCACATCAACTGGTTGCTTAACATCTAAAGATGGTACAATTATTATGGAAAAAGACATGCACATCAACTGGTTGCTTAACATCTAAAGATGGTACAATTATTATGGAAAAAGACATGCACATCAACTGGTTGCTTAACATCTAAAGATGGTACAATTATGGAAAAAGACATGCACATCAACTGGTTGCTTAACATCTAAAGATGGTACAATTATTATGGAAAAAGACATGCACATCAACTGGTTGCTTAACATCTAAAGATGGTACAATTATTATGGAAAAAGACATGCACATCAACTGGTTGCTTAACATCTAAAGATGGTACAATTATTATGGAAAAAGACATGCACATCAACTGGTTGCTTAACATCTAAAGATGGTACAATTATTATGGAAAAAGACATGCACATCAACTGGTTGCTCAACATCTAAAGATGGTACAATTATGGAAAAAGACATGCACATCAACTGGTTGCTTAACATCTAAAGATGGTACAATTATGGAAAAAGACATGCACATCAACTGGTTGCTTAACATCTAAAGATGGTACAATTATTATGGAAAAAGACATGCACATCAACTGGTTGCTTAACATCTAAAGATGGTACAATTATTATGGAAAAAGACATGCACATCAACTGGTTGCTCAACATCTAAAGATGGTACAATTATTATGGAAAAAGACATGCACATCAACTGGTTGCTTAACATCTAAAGATGGTACAATTATGGAAAAAGACATGCACATCAACTGGTTGCTTAACATCTAAAGATGGTACAATTATTATGGAAAAAGACATGCACATCAACTGGTTGCTTAACATCTAAAGATGGTACAATTATTATGGAAAAAGACATGCACATCAACTGGTTGCTCAACATCTAAAGATGGTACAATTATTATGGAAAAAGACATGCACATCAACTGGTTGCTTAACATCTAAAGATGGTACAATTATGGAAAAAGACATGCACATCAACTGGTTGCTTAACATCTAAAGATGGTACAATTATTATGGAAAAAGACATGCACATCAACTGGTTGCTTAACATCTAAAGATGGTACAATTATTATGGAAAAAGACATGCACATCAACTGGTTGCTTAACATCTAAAGATGGTACAATTATTATGGAAAAAGACATGCACATCAACTGGTTGCTTAACATCTAAAGATGGTACAATTATGGAAAAAGACATGCACATCAACTGGTTGCTTAACATCTAAAGATGGTACAATTATTATGGAAAAAGACATGCACATCAACTGGTTGCTTAACATCTAAAGATGGTACAATTATTATGGAAAAAGACATGCACATCAACTGGTTGCTTAACATCTAAAGATGGTACAATTATTATGGAAAAAGACATGCACATCAACTGGTTGCTTAACATCTAAAGATGGTACAATTATGGAAAAAGACATGCACATCAACTGGTTGCTTAACATCTAAAGATGGTACAATTATTATGGAAAAAGACATGCACATCAACTGGTTGCTTAACATCTAAAGATGGTACAATTATTATGGAAAAAGACATGCACATCAACTGGTTGCTTAACATCTAAAGATGGTACAATTATTATGGAAAAAGACATGCACATCAACTGGTTGCTTAACATCTAAAGATGGTACAATTATGGAAAAAGACATGCACATCAACTGGTTGCTTAACATCTAAAGATGGTACAATTATGGAAAAAGACATGCACATCAACTGGTTGCTTAACATCTAAAGATGGTACAATTATTATGGAAAAAGACAAAATATTAGACAGATGGGGAGAGCACAATAAACACCTTTTTGACAATGACAGAAAGAAGGAACACATCAGAAGAAAGAATACTGAAGGACCACTATTAATGAAAGATGAAGTTAGAGCAGCATTGAAAAAGATGAAACAGGGAAAAGCCCCATGTCCAGACAATACTACTAGAGAAATGATTTGGGCTTCATATATATATGAATTTGCTTAAAACTGAAAAAGTAATAGTCCTCCTAAATGAAATTTATGACATTGGAAAAATCTCTCAAGATATGTCGACATCAATTTTCACTGCAATTTCAAAGAAAGCCAGGGCTACAAATTGTGAACTTCATCGTACAATCAGCTTGAAGAGTCATGTGACAAAGATTCTATCAAGAATAATCATGATGAGGACAAGGATTCGTGAAGGAACAGAATCAAAACAGAAATAGCAGTCGAACAGTGTGGATTAGTTGAAGGGAAAGGAACTAGTCATATCATATATGTACTAAGAACTCTCGAAGAAAGATCAATTGAACTGAACAGGGATTTATATTTATGTTTTGTTCATTATACCAACACTTTTTTGATCGGGTAAGACATTATGAATTGATCCGCTGAGTGGAAAAGCTCAACAATGGTGGAAAAGATCTAAGAATAATGAAAAATATGTATTCGAAACATGAAAAATATGTATTCGAAACAAACAGCAGCAATGAGAGCAGAAAATTATATAACTCTTTGCAAAATATCAAATTGCAAAATATCAAAAGACAGGTTAGACAGGGACGTGTTCTGTCTCCAGGTTTGTTTTCACTTTACAGCAAAACCATCGTGAGAAACCTAAAAGAAACCCTGGGATAATGGCTGAGCAAAAGTGTTAAACAATCTTCGTTATGCTGATAACACTGTTCTAATTGCAGAAACTGAAAAGACCTACAAACTCTTGTGAATATAATAAAAACAGAAATCAGAACTAAAGGGCTTGAGCTAAATAAGAAGAAGACTGAAGTCCTGGTAATTAGTAAAAAACCAAGAAATCCCCTCATGTAAAATAACAACAAATGGCACATTGGGACAAACTGGTAAGTTACTTTAAATACCTGGAAACAGTCATCTCATCAGGCAGCAGATATACATTAGAAATAACCAGCAGAATTGGTGAAGCTAAAACAGCATTCAAGAAAATGAAATGCTTTCTTACCAACAAATGCCTACCAATCAACATCAGGAAGGGGGTTATTCAGTGTTATATAGAACCAATACTGTTGTACAGATGTGAAGTCTACACAATCAACATGCTGTAACATCAGGCAGGGAGTTATTCAGTGTTATATAGAACCAATACTGTTGTACAGATGTGAAGTCTACACAATCAACATGCTGTAACATCAGGCAGGGAGTTATTCAGTGTTATATAGAACCAATACTGTTGTACAGATGTGACGTCTACACAACATGCTGTAACATCAGGGAGTTATTCAGTGTTATATAGAACCAATACTGTTGTACAGATGTGACGTCTACACAATCAACATGCTGTAACATCAGGGAGTTATTAAGTGTTATATAGAACCAATACTGTTGTACAGATGTGACGTCTACACAATCAACATGCTGAAACATCAGGCAGGGAGTTATTCAGTGTTATATAGAACCAATACTGTTGTACAGATGTGACGTCTACACAATCAACATGCTGTAACATCAGGCAGGGAGTTATTCAGTGTTATATAGAACCAATACTGTTGTACAGATGTGACGTCTACACAACATGCTGTAACATCAGGGAGTTATTCAGTGTTATATAGAACCAATACTGTTGTACAGATGTGACGTCTACACAACATGCTGTAACATCAGGGAGTTATTCAGTGTTATTTAGAACCAATACTGTTGTACAGATGTGACGTCTACACAATCAACATGCTGTAACATCAGGGAGTTATTCAGTGTTATAGAGAACCAATACTGTTGTACAGATGTGACGTCTAGACAATCAACATGCTGTAACACCAGGGAGTTATTCAGTGTTATAACTTATATAGAACCAATACTGTTGTACAGATGTGAAGTCTACACAATCAACATGCAAGGTCAGAACAAGATCAAGACAGCTGAAATGTGGTTTCTAGGAAGAATGTTAAGAGTTCCACGGACAGCAAGGAAAAAGAATGAGACAAGCTTGAAATAAACAAACACAAAAAGAACATCAACTGCAAAAAAGTAGGAAAAGACAAGCAACATTTATAGGACTTGTTATGAGGCAAGAGAAATTTGAGCACCTAGTCATAACAGGACAGATATATGGAGAAAGAGTGTTAGGTAGAACCTGGCAGAAAATACTGAGTTTTGCAGAGTGGATGAGGACAGACAGGGCACAAGATATACTTGCACTGTTTCAGCAACAAAAGACAGAGTTTCGTACGGAGAGCCATGATTGCCAATGCCATACAACAAGGCACATGATGATGATGATGATGATGATGATGATGATGATGATGATGATGATGATCCTTCATTACAAATGATGGATCCCAGGTAAGTGAATTGTTGAAAAGTTCCTAGCTTCAGTCCAAAGACAGTTATGCCAGTAATGATGGTGGTATGGTTGACCATCAATTTGGTCTTCTTGGTGCTGATTTCCAGGCCATATCTTGTCATGTTTCATCATCTACAAAGCAAAGATTGGTGATGGTTCTTTCTATAATGCAGGCTGTGCTGGCATGAGATAGCTTCGTATGAAGAGCCATGGTCGCCAATACTATGCAGCAAGGCACATGATGATGATGATGATGATGATGAAGATGATCCTTCATTACTAATGATGGATCCCACGTAAGTGAATTGTTGAACAGTTCCTAGCTTCAGCCCATGGACAGTTATGCCAGTAATGATGGTGGTATGGCTGACCATCAATTTGGTCTTCTTGGTGCTGATTTCCAGGCCATATCTTGTCATGTTTCATCATCTACAAAGCAAAGGTTGGTGATGGTTCTTTCTATAATGCAGGCTGTGCTGGCATGATCTCCAAGTGCCTCAGTCCTGATGTGTTTAAGGGATATGTTGAAAGGTGTGGGGGACAGAAGGCAGCCCTGACAAACTCCAACCAATGAATGGAATCACTCACCAACAAGAGTACATACGCTGAATGGTGTTGATCAGCTTTTGCCTGATGTTCAAGTTCCTCACTACAGCCCATAGCGCCTCTTGCCTCTCCACAGCCTCCATCACCCTCCTCAGAATCCTCCCTCCTTGACGAACCAAGGTTGCACCCATTTTCTGTCAGGATCTCTTCAGTCTGAGTGGATGAAGAGAGCATGTAGTTCCTGAACATCAACGTTGACAGGATCTTGATACACCTAAACCAGAGTGCCTTGTCGGGAAGACCTCTTTTTGGGAGACAACACAAACATCTCGCCATGGGCCGTTATCTGCCATGTGTCGTACGCAAGGGACAAAAACAAACGACAAACTGTAAGCCCCATTCTGATTGGCTAACATATTCTACTTGAGCCAATCGCTTTGTACAATACATAATGATGTCGGTGTTAAGTTTACACTGCGCTTTGGCTGAAGCGATAAAGACGGGAGACTTTTCCTTTCCTTTGGTGCCCACGATCTTGAGGATGATCATTCCGGCACATAAAGGTGGGGGGGGGGGGGGGGGGGGGGGGGGGGGGGGGGGTTGTAGACACAGTCCATTCGTAAGCTCTGATCAGAGAGATGATCGTAAATACCCATGATGGTGTGATTGTGTGTGAGTGTGTGTGTGTGTGTGGATGTGTGTGTATGTGTGTGTGTATGTGTATGTGTGTGTGTGTATGTGTGTGTGTGTGTGTATGTGTGTGTATGTGTGTGTGTATGTGTGTGTATGTGTGTGTATGTGTGTGTGTGTGTGTATGTGTGTGTATGTGTGTGTATATGTATGTGTGTGTGTGTGTGTGTGTATGTGTGTGTATGTGTGTGTGTATCCCCACCCTACTGATCACTGTAGGTAGACCACTATCCCCACCCTACTGATCACTGTAGGTAGACCACTATCCCCACCCTACTGATCACTGTAGGTAGACCATTATCCCCACCCTACTGATCACTGTAGGTAGACCACTATCCCCACCCTACTGATCACTGTAGGTAGACCACTATCCCCACCCTACTGATCACTGTAGGTAGACCACTATCCCCACCCTACTGATGACTAGGTAGACCATTATCCCCACCCTACTGATGACTGTAGGTAGACCATTATCCCCACCCTACTGATGAATGTACACTATCCCCATCCTACTGATCACTGTAGGTAGACCACTATCCCCACCCTACTGATGACTGTAGGTAGACCACTATCCCCACCCTACTGATGACTGTAGGTAGACCACTATCCCCACCCTACTGATCACTGTAGGTAGACCATATCCCCACCCTACTGATCACTGTAGGTAGACCACTATCCCCACCCTACTGATCACTGTAGGTAGACCACTATCCCCACCCTACTGATCACTGTAGGTAGACCACTATCCCCACCCTACTGATGACTAGGTAGACCATTATCCCACCCTACTGATGACTGTAGGTAGACCATTATCCCCACCCTACTGATGACTGTACACATATCCCCACCCTACTGATCACTGTAGGTAGACCACTATCCCCACCCTACTGATGACTGTAGTAGACACTATCCCCACCCTACTGATGACTGTGTAACCACTATCCCACCCTACTGATGACTGTAGGTAGACCACTATCCCCACCCTACTGATCACTGTAGGTAGACCACTATCCCCACCCTACTGATCACTGTACACTATCCCCACCCTACTGATCACTGTAGATAGAGCACTATCCCCACCCTACTGATCACTGTATGTAGACCACTATCCCCACCCTACTGATCACTGTAGTAGACACTATCCCCACCCTACTGATCACTGTAGTAGACCACTATCCCCACCCTACTGATCACTGTAGTAGCACTATCCCCACCCTACTGATCACTGTAGGTAGACCACTATCCCCACCCTACTGATCACTGTAGTAGACACTGTCCCACCTACTGATCACTGTAGTAGACCACTATCCCACCCTACTGATCACATTAATCCTTTGACTTTTGCATCCTATCCACCAACTGCAAACACGTTAACCTTCGACTCCCACATCCTATCCACCAGCTTCCTGCAGGACTTTTGCATCCTATCCACCAATTTCAAACACTTGACGTTAACCTTTGACTCCCACACCCTATGCACCAGCTTCCTGCAGGAAGTTTTTGGTTTGCTAGCACGGTTGATGATGCAGGATGCTGGTGGACAGAATGCGGGAGTGAAAGGGTTAATTATAGGTACAGCCCGACACCTACTAATTACTGTAGGATAGTGGTCTACCTACAGTGATCAGTAGGGTGGGGATAGTGGTCTACCTACAGTGATCAGTAGGGTGGGGATAGTGGTCTACCTACAGTGATCAGTAGGGTGGGGATAATGGTCTACCTACAGTGATCAGTAGGGTGGGGATAGTGGTCTACCTACAGTGATCAGTAGGGCGGGGATAGTGGTCTACCTACAGTGATCAGTAGGGTGGGGATAGTGGTCTGCCTACAGTGATCAGTAGGGTGGGGATAGTGGTCTACCTACATGATCAGTAGGGTGGGATAGTGTACAGTCATCAGTAGGGTGGGGATAAGGTCTACCTACAGTGATAAGTAGGGTGGGGATAATGGTCTACCTAGTGATCAGTAGGGTGGGGATAGTGGTCTACCTACAGTGATCAGTAGGGTGGGGATAGTGTACAGTGATCAGTAGGATGGGGATAGTGGTCTACCTACAGTGATCAGTAGGGTGGGGATAGTGGTCTACCTACAGTGATCAGTAGGTGGGGATAGTGTACAGTGATCAGTAGGGTGGGGATAATGGTCTACCTACAGTGATCAGTAGGGTGGGGATAATGGTCTACCTACAGACTACATGATCAGTAGGGTGGGGATAATGGTCTACCTAGTGATCAGTAGGGTGGGGATAGTGGTCTACCTACAGTGATCAGTAGGGTGGGGATAGTGGTCTACCTACAGTGATCAGTAGAGTGGGATAGTGGTCTACCTACAGTGATCAGTAGTGTGGGGACAGTGGTCTACCTACAGTGATCAGTAGGGTGGGGATAGTGGTCTACCTACAGTGATCAGTAGGGTGGGATAATGGTCTACCTACAGTGATCAGTAGGGTGGGGATAATGTCTACCTACAGTGATCAGTAGTGTGGGGACAGTGGTCTACCTACAGTGATCAGTAGGTGGGGATAGTGGTCTACCTACAGTGATCAGTAGGGTGGGGATAGTGGTCTACCTACAGTGATCAGTAGGGTGGGGATAGGGCTCTACCTATAGTGATCAGTAGGGTGGGGATAATGGTCCAACTTCAGCGCTTAGATTTGATGTTATCAAGATTTTGCGCTATATAAATATTGTAATTATTATTATTATTATTATTAGGCCTGTGAGCACATGCACCCGTTGTGGGTTCAACTTTGGGACAGGCAATGTTTCCCCCAGTAGGCTGGCTGACTTGTGAGGAAGATGTGTGGACTCAAGAATACGTGCGTGTGAGACAGAGGTAATGACAACTTGAGTCGAGGGTCGTTTGTTGAGCAGGCTTGAGTGTACCATAGCTCAGCATCTTCTGTGTGTGAGACAGAGGGATGATGGCGGCTTGGGTCAGGGGTTGCACGCCCTACTCTCCTCCTCTCTTCCCCCTTCCCAGTTTGTGTATGCTTTGTGCCCTAGAGGTTTGGTTGTGGTTGGTGATTGCTTTGGTGAATGTTGGGGAAAGCGCACCTTGGTTTGATTCTTGAATAAAGATTTGGCACCTTATAAAATGTCATTATTATTATTATTATTATCATCGATATCTCCAGTTCAGTCTAAGCCTGTTGGCTGGCTATTTTAATCCTTTTGATGCTTCAGGCGTCGCTCAGCGACTTGCACAGAGAACACTTCAGGTGCCATGCAGCACCATTGCACAGTAGGGTTATAAAACTCGATCGAACTTTTGTGAAAGTAAAGATGGAAGCGCCTCCTGTCTGTCACGCAACAGCTGAAACTTTGTCTTTCACTTGGCGCTGGCATCAGCTTCCCTTGTTCAATGTGACAACAGCTTTTCACAGTTTTCCCCAGTCAACATGAGTTGAAACATGGTCAGTACTTCAGGAAACGCTAGATCTACCAGAAGGGGATCATGTAACGCCGCACAAGCGCTGAACATGGTTTTTGATGGCGCTTTACCACTTAGAATGTCTGTTGTTGACAGTGGCAGTGGCAGACTTTTCATGGCCAGTTGATTATGACTTCAACATGACAGTGACAATAATTTTCAGCCAGGGTCTGAAACTAGTCAAGATAGCATTTTCTTATCCGATTTAAAAAGTCACTGGACTAGTACACAACAACTGATTATTTCTTTGTGTACAAGTTTCATTTTCTTATACAATGAGCCATGAACAAAGACGATTGAACAAGCAGACATTAAGTTAGAGCCATTTCAAGTTGCTCATATTTTCTTCTCTGTTGCACTGATGGTTTTTGACAGTAGTGCACTGCTGGAGAGCTGCTTTGTGCTGCAGGTCTGGTGTTGTACTACTGGTGTTGTAAGGGTTAATGCTACACACATTCTGGTGGTGTGGTGGTGGTGGTGGTGTGTGTGTGTGTGTGTGTGTGTGGTGGTTATGTTACATTGTATGTGAGTTTACGTCTGGTGTGTGTGTGTGTGTGTGTGTGTGTGAGTGTGTGTACAGGTGCATGTGTGTGTGTGTTTAAGTATGTACGTGTGTATGCGTGCTTACATATTGTGTGTATTTACAGTGTGTTGTGCGGTGTGTTTGTGAGGTGTGCACAGGTGTGTATGTAAGTATGTACGCACATATGCATGCTTACATATGTGTGTGATTGTCACTGACAAACTGAAAAACATATTTGCTGTTATGTTTGATGAACCATGTTTATATGTACTGGTGAATGCATATATCCCATATGTGTGTGTTGCTATAATGTCTTGGCAGAGATTAATGTTTATATTACACTGATGTTCTGGTGTATCATATATCCCGTATGTGTGTGTTGCGTTATAATGTGTTGGATAGAAATTTTATTTACACTGATGTACTGGTGTATACATATTCCCATATGTGTGTGTTGTTTATTGTCTTGGTATAGAAATGTTTATATTACACTGATGTACTGGTGTATACATATATACCATATGTGTGTGTTGCGTTATGTCTTGGTATAGAAATGTTTATATTACACTGATGTATGGTGTATGTATACCGTATGTGTTGTTGCTTTATGTCTTGGTATAGAATGTTTTGTTGTAACACGATGTATGGATTATGCATATATTCCGTATGTGTATGTTTTTATTCTTGGTATAAAATGTTTATATAATGAATGTAACTGGTGTATCATATATCCCTATGGCGTTGTGCGTTATATGTCTTGGTATAGAAATGTTCATATTACACTGAGTACTGGTGTATACATATATCCCATATGTGTGTGTTGCGTTATAATGTGTTGGTATAGAAATGTTTATGTTGCACTGACGTATCAGTGTATGTATCTGATTGTTGTTCCGCAAAACTGTATCAACAGTGCAATGTTTTTGCTGTGTGTAAAGTGTAATGAGCATTCTCTACATGCATGTTTGCGCTATATAGATGGACACTATTGTTATTACTATACTGGTTAAAGTGTTGTCAGTTATAATGGGAAGGGGAGAGAGATGACTCGTCATCATCATCAGCTGCCCTGCCATATGGCGACCATGGACTTCCAACCATCTCTATCTCTCGTTGCCCCCAGCGTCTCCCCCACCCTCCTCATCCCCAGCCACTCTGCAAATCCGTTCAGCATTCTCTCCCTGGGTCTACCTGTGCTCTCTTTCCCTCCAGCTTTCCGTTGTGACCAGGTGCTCCAAATCCCCCTTCCTCATAAAATGGCCTATAAATGTTGCTTGTCTTTTCCTAATCTTCCTTATGAGTGATCTACTTGTGTCTGCCTCCATCAAGACTGTCTCGTTTGTTTTCTTTGCTGTCCATGGAACTCTCAACATTTTCTGAGAAACCACATCTCGGCTGCCTCGATCCTGCTCTGGCTTTGCTTGCTGACTGTCCACGCCTCGCATCCGTACAACAGTATTGGTTCTATATAACATTCAAGGACTCTCTTTCTGATGTTAATTGATAGGCATTTGTTAGAGATGACTCACAGAACAAAAAACTATGGTCACACTTCAAAAATCAGTTGGATTTATTATTGGAATGTAAATGACCATGAAGTCCCAATTAAGTACAGGACTGGGTCACAGCAAGACCTGCTCAAATCATACACAGCAAAGCAATACACAATATGTACATACGTATAGTGCAATATTTACTGTACAATACATTCACACAGCAATACCATACTAATACTGTGTGATACATACTGTACAGTATACACTGTACAAATACATATTGTGTTCATACCCATAACAATATTATGCAATGCAAACTGTGCAATATATTCACACAGCAATCACATGCATAGAATTGTACGATCATACTATGCCATACACATACATAGTAATCATGATGAATGAAATACACACCAATACACACAGACAGTAATCATAATGACACAAGTGCCCACAGCATTCAGATGATACACTTTGCTTTATAAAAAATACAAGTGGTAAAAAATACACTGGGTACCAGTACATTTGTAAACACTTTCACTTTAATCAAATGAAAAATAGGATCTCGAAAAAAGATCACCACCATGTGTGTAACTCTACTCCAATCAGATAAAATATCAAATTAAAAATCTAAAGACACCATCATACATGCTCTCCAACTTTACCGGGACATTGGTAAACACTTTCACTTTGGTCAAATGAAAAAAGAGGATTTAAAAAAGAGATTGTGCACCGTGTGTGTAATTTTACTCCAATCAGTTAAAATAAAATATCAAATTAAAAATCTAAACACACCATCATACACACTCTACAACTTTCTCACCTAGCACTCACACAGATATATCTCCCAAGTTTTCAGTAAACATACTTCATCAGAAGACATGACAAATGCCGTTCATTAGAAAAGATTACATATTATCCCATTTTATTCTTTGACTCCCGCACCTTAGCCACCAATTGCAACATCTTAACCCTTTGACTCCCTCACCCTATCCACCAGCTTCCAGCATGAAGCTGGTGGATAAGGTGAGGGAGTCAAAAAAGTGAAGTTTTTGCTTTACTAACATGGTTGACAATGCAGGATGCTGGTGGACAGGCTGCGGGAGTCTAAGGGTTAAGTTTGTCAAAAATACATTCCAACCTTATATCCCATCAAGACTACAGTGTCTTGTGCAGTAAACACCCAAACAGAGCACTACACATCCATATAAAGTGCAGGCAAAAACCACTAGTTCAACCTTAACCACCATTCACTCTTCAACAACCTGTTGCACCAGTCTCTCTTGAGCGGGCAAAAGACGGAAGGACTGGATTAGTAAAGGACGGAAGAACTAGATGTGCGTTATCAGTGCTCTTCTGGCTTAAACAGCAACGCATGTGGGTACGAACTGTAAGCGTTCATGATGCGAGCACCATCCTTGGCTGAGGTGATATTCAAGTTATCAAAATCAGCCAGGCCGTAGCTGTCGGTGCCGATGGCCACAAAACCCCTGTCTGTGATACTTGACGCCGCGGTGCTGAAGATCTTGTTGCCGTTTACAGCTCCCTCAACTGTCACAGCTCCGTTTGCCTTAGACGTCTGTCATAGACACAAACATCTCATTTTATATATATGTTTGTCACAGACACAAACATATCACTTTATAAGTTTGTCACAGACACAAACATATCACTTTATAAGTTTGTCACAGACACAAACATATCACTTTATAAGTTTGTCACAAACATATCACTATATAAGTTTGTCACAGACACAAACATATATCACTTTATAAGTTTGTCACAGACACAAACATATCACTTTATAAGTTTGTCACAGACACAAACATATCACTATATAAGTTTGCCACAGACACAAACATATCACTTTACACAAACATATCACTTTATAAGTTTGTCACAGACACAAACATATCACTTTATAAGTTTGTCACAGACACAAACATATCACTTTATAAGTTTGTCACAGACACAAACATATCATTTTATAAGTTTGTCACAGACACAAACATATCACTTTATAAGTTTGTCACAGACACAAACATATCACTTTATAAGTTTGTCACAGACACAAACATATCACTTTATAAGTTTGTCACAGACACAAACATATCACTTTATAAGTTTGTCACAGACACAAACATATCACTTTACAAGTTTATCACAGACACAAACATATCACTTTATAAGTTTGTCACAGACACAAACATATCACTATATAAGTTTGTCACAGACACAAACATATCACTTTATAAGTTTGTCACAGACACAAACATATCACTTTATAAGTTTGTCACAGACACAAACATATCACTTTATAAGTTTGTCACAGACACAAACATATCACTTTATAAGTTTTTCACAGACACAAACATATCACTTTATAAGTTTGTCACAGACACAAACATATCACTTTATAAGTTTGTCACAAACATATCACTATATAAGTTTGTCACAGACACAAACATATCACTTTATAAGTTTGTCACAGACACAAACATATCACTTTATAAGTTTGTCACAGACACAAACATATCACTATATAAGTTTGTCACAGACACAAACATATCACTTTATAAGTTTGTCCACAAACATATCACTATATAAGTTTGTCACAGACACAAACATATCACTTTATAAGTTTGTCACAGACACAAACATATCACTTTATAAGTTTGTCACAGACACAAACATATCACTTTATAAGTTTGTCACAGACACAAACATATCACTTTATAAGTTTGTCACAGACACAAACATATCACTTTATAAGTTTGTCACAGACACAAACATATCACTTTATAAGTTTGTCACAGACACAACATACCACTTTATAAGTTTGTCACAAACATACCACTTTATAAGTTTGTCACAAACATACCACTTTATAAGTTTGTCACAAACATATCACTTTATAAGTTTGTCACAGTTTGACCCTTCTTTTGACACCACCTCTTTCTCTGTGAAATGAGCCAAAGGACAGAAGACAGGCAAGACAACAGACAATGGGCAAGTGGACAGAAGACAGGCAAGTGGACAGAAGACAGGCAAGACAAACAAGCAAGGACAAATGGCAAGTGGACAAAGAAGCAAGACAACAGACAATGGCAAGTGGACTAGAAGACAGGCAAGACAACAGACAATGGGCAAGTGGACAGAAGACAGGCAAGTGGACAGAAGACAGGCAAGACAACAGACAATGGGCAAGTGGACAGAAGCAGACAGAACAGACAAGGCAAGTGGACAGAAGACAGGCAAGACAACAGACAATGGGCAAGTGGACAGAAGACAGACAAGACAACAGACAATGGGCAAGTGGACAGAAGACAGCAAGACAACAGACAATGGGCAAGTGGACAGAAGACAGACAAGACAACAGACAATAGGCAAGTGGACAGAAGACAGCAAGACAGACAGACAATGGGCAAGTGGACAGAAGACAGACAAGACACAGACAATAGGCAAGTGGACAGAAGACAGACAAGACGACAGACAATGGGCAAGTGGACAGAAGACAGACAAGACAACAGACAATGGGCAAGTGGACAGAAGACAGACAAGACGACAGACAATAGGCAAGTGGACAGAAGACAGACAAGACAACAGACAATGGGCAAGTGGACAGAAGACAGACAAGACGACAGACAATAGGCAAGTGGACAGAAGACAGACAAGACGACAGACAATGGGCAAGTGGACAGAAGACAGACAAGACAACAGACAATGGGCAAGTGGACAGAAGACAGACAAGACGACAGACAATAGGTAAGTGGACAGAAGACAGACAAGACAACAGACAATGGGCAAGTGGACAGAAGACAGGCAAGTGGACAGAAGACAGGCAAGACAACAGACAATGGGCAAGTGGACAGAAGACAGACAAGACAACAGACAATGGGCAAGTGGACAGATGACAGACAAGACGACAGACAATAGGCAAGTGGACAGATGACAGGCAAGACAACAGACAATGGGCAAGTGGACAGATGACAGGCAAGTGGACAGAAGACAGGCAAGTGGACAGAAGACAGGCAAGTGGACAGAAGACAGGCAAGACGACAGACAATGGGCAAGTGGACAGATGACAGGCAAGACAGCAGACAATGGGCAAGTGGACAGATGACAGGCAAGTGGACAGAAGACAGGCAAGTGGACAGATGACAGGCAAGACAACAGACAATAGGCAAGTGGACAGATGACAGACAAGATGACAGACAATGGGCAAGTGGACAGATGACAGGCAAGTGGACAGAAGACAGGCAAGTGGACAGAAGACAGGCAAGTGGACAGAAGACAGGCAAGACGACAGACAATGGGCAAGTGGACAGATGACAGGCAAGACAACAGACAATGGGCAAGTGGGCAGATGACAGACAAGATGACAGACAATAGGCAAGTGGACAGATGACAGGCAAGACAACAGACAATGGGCAAGTGGACAGAAGACAGGCAAGTGGACAGAAGACAGGCAAGACGACAGACAATGGGCAAGTGGACAGAAGACAGACAACAGACAATGGGCAAGTGGACAGATGACAGGCAAGACAACAGACAATGGGCAAGTGGGCAGATGACAGACAAGACAACAGACAATGGGCAAGTGGACAGATGACAGACAAGACAACAGACAATGGGCAAGTGGACAGAAGACAGGCAAGTGGACAGAAGACAGGCAAGACGACAGACAATGGGCAAGTGGACAGAAGACAGACAATAGACAATGGGCAAGTGGACAGAAGACAGACAAGACAACAGACAATGGGCAAGTGGACAGATGACAGGCAAGACAACAGACAATGGGCAAGTGGACAGAAGACAGACAAGACGACAGACAATGGGCAAGTGGACAGAAGACAGACAACAGACAATGGGCAAGTGGACAGAAGACAGACAAGACAACAGACAATGGGCAAGTGGACAGAAGACAGACAAGATAACAGACAATGGCAAGTGGACAGAAGACAGACAAGACGACAGACAATGGGCAAGTGGACAGAAGACAGGCAAGTGGACAGACAACGGGCAAGCGGACAGAAGACAGGCAAGTGGGCAGAAGACAGGCAAGTGGACAGAAGACAGGCAAGTGGACAGAAGACAGGCAAGATGACAGACAATGGGCAAGCGGACAGAAGACAGGCAAGTGGGCAGAAGACAGGCAAGTGGACAGAAGACAGGCAAGTGGACAGAAGACAGGCAAGACAACAGACAATGGGCAAGTGGACAGAAGACAGGCAAGACGACAGACAATGGGCAAGTGGACAGAAGACAGGCAAGTGGGTATAAGAGAAACAATGTATTCAGTCCTCCAAAGCCTGTCAGTAGAGTCAGAAGTGCAGCAGTGTTACCTGAACCAGCAGCGACAGTTTGTTCCAGGTGTTCATTTCAGTCTTCAAGGTTCCCTGAGTCAACACCTGAGTACGAGCTGAACACACACAACACGACACAATCAGCACACAGGCTGCCGAAATACTTGGCCACAATGTGTCTGTCACACACACACACACACACACAAACACATGTACACACACACACATACACACACACATGCACACAGTCATATGTATACACTCACACACTGGAACTCACACAAAATACACATACAAGCACATTCACACAACACATACATTCTCTCTCTCTCTCTCACTCACACACACACACACACAAGCACACACACACCACTTACGCACACACACAAACATCCACAACACTCACACACACACACACACACACATAAGCACACACACACCACTTACGCACACACACAAACATCCACAACACTCACACACAACCTAAAAAACACAAACACACACATAGAACATACAAACCATGCACACATACACACACAAAACACGCCCACACACAACACACACAACACATGCACATACAAACAAACACATACAACACACATACACAACACACACATACAAACAAACACATACACACACAAAACACGCCCACACAAAACACACACAACACATGCACATACAAACAAACACATACAACACACACACACACAACACACACACATACACAAACACATACACACACAACACATAAAACATGCACATACAAACACATACACACACATACACAACAACCCACATACACACGCACAGACAAATACACACGCACAGACAAATACACACAAACAGACACACACACAGACAAATGACAGTCCAGACAGCACAGAGACACCAACCCAAGTCATAGGCCACAGTGTATTTCTGTGTCCCAGGGAACAGGAAGAAGAACATGCCCTTGGAGTGGTATGTACCACACCCTCCATTCTGAACTCGTGCAGCCACAAACACGCCGTCCGTGTTGTTGATGTTGCCAACTGACGTCTCTACCTCCACAAAGATGTCCGTCCTGTGTGTTACATGCACACACACACACATCACAATACATGTTAATGATTTGTGTATACATCATCATGTGCATTGCTGCATGGTGTTGGTGATCATGGCCCTTCGTACCAATCTATCTTTTGTCACTGTAAGTATACCTCCTTCCATGGCCCTCCATACCAATCTATCTTTTGTCACTGTAAGTATATCTCCTTCCATGGCCCTTCGTACCAATCTATCTTTTGTCACTGTAAGTATATCTCCTTCCATGGCCCTTCATACCAATCTATCTTTTGTCACTGTAAGTATATCTCCTTCCATGGCCCTTCATACCAATCTATCTTTTGTCACTGTAAGTATATCTCCTTCCATGGCCCTTCATACCAATCTATCTTTTGTCACTGCAAGTATACCTCCTTCCATGGCCCTTCATACCAATCTATCTTTTGTCACTGTAAGTATATCTCCTTCCATGGTGATCATGGTCCTTCGTACCAATCTATCTTTTGTCACTGTAAGTATATCTCCTTCCATGGCCCTTCATACCAATCTATCTTTTGTCACTGCAAGTATACCTCCTTCCATGGCCCTTCATACCAATCTATCTTTTGTCACTGTAAGTATATCTCCTTCCATGGCCCTTCATACCAATCTATCTTTTGTCACTGTAAGTATATCTCCTTCCATGGCCCTTCATACCAATCTATCTTTTGTCACTGTAAGTATATCTCCTTCCATGGTGATCATGGCCCTTCATACCAATCTATCTTTTGTCACTGCAAGTATATCTCCTTCCATGGCCCTTCATACCAATCTATCTTTTGTCACTGTAAGTATATCTCCTTCCATGGCCCTTCATACCAATCTATCTTTTGTCACTGTAAGTATATCTCCTTCCATGGCCCTTCATACCAATCTATCTTTTGTCACTGTAAGTATATCTCCTTCCATGGCCCTTCATACCAATCTATCTTTTGTCACTGTAAGTATATCTCCTTCCATGGCCCTTCATACCAATCTATCTTTTGTCACTGTAAGTATATCTCCTTCCATGGTGATCATGGCCCTTCATACCAATCTATCTTTTGTCACTGCAAGTATATCTCCTTCCATGGCCCTTCATACCAATCTATCTTTTGTCACTGTAAGTATATCTCCTTCCATGGCCCTTCATACCAATCTATCTTTTGTCACTGTAAGTATATCTCCTTCCATGGCCCTTCATACCAATCTATCTTTTGTCACTGTAAGTATATCTCCTTCCATGGCCCTTCATACCAATCTATCTTTTGTCACTGTAAGTATATCTCCTTCCATGGCCCTTCATACCAATCTATCTTTTGTCACTGTAAGTATATCTCCTTCCATGGTGATCATGGCCCTTCATACCAATCTATCTTTTGTCACTGTAAGTGTATCTCCTTCCATGGCCCTTCATACCAATCTATCTTTTGTCACTGTAAGTATATCTCCTTCCATGGTGATCATGGTCCTTCGTACCAATCTATCTTTTGTCACTGCAAGTATACCTCCTTCCATGGCCCTTCATACCAATCTATCTTTTGTCACTGTAAGTATATCTCCTTCCATGGTGATCATGGTCCTTCGTACCAATCTATCTTTTGTCACTGCAAGTATACCTCCTTCCATGGCCCTTCGTACCAATCTATCTTTTGTCACTGTAAGTATATCTCCTTCCATGGTGATCATGGTCCTTCGTACCAATCTATCTTTTGTCACTGCAAGTATACCTCCTTCCATGGCCCTTCATACCAATCTATCTTTTGTCACTGCAAGTGTATCTCCTTCCATGGTGATCATGGCCCTTCATACCAATCTATCTTTTGTCACTGTAAGTGCATCTCCTTCCATGGCCCTTCATACCAATCTATCTTTTGTCACTGTAAGTGTATCTCCTTCCATGGCCCTTCATACCAATCTATCTTTTGTCACTGTAAGTATATCTCCTTCCATGGTGATCATGGTCCTTCGTACCAATCTATCTTTTGTCACTGCAAGTATACCTCCTTCCATGGCCCTTCATACCAATCTATCTTTTGTCACTGCAAGTGCATCTCCTTCCATGGCCCTTCATACCAATCTATCTTTTGTCACTGTAAGTGCATCTCCTTCCATGGCCCTTCATACCAATCTATCTTTTGTCACTGTAAGTGCATCTCCTTCCATGGCCCTTCATACCAATCTATCTTTTGTCACTGTAAGTATACTCCAACCCATCCTATTCCCAGCCACTCTGCAAAACCATTTTCCCCACTGGTGCTCATTTTTTTCCACTAGCGTTCCTGTCTTGTGTCATTCATCATCATCATCAGATGCCGCATGGCGTTGGCGATCATGGACTTCCATCCATCTCTATCTCTCGTTGCCCCCAGCATCTCCCCCACCCTCCTCATCCCCAGCCACTCTGCAAGTCCGTCCAGCATTCTCTCTGGGTCTAACCGATGCTCTCTTTCCCTCCAGCTTTCCTGTTGTGACCAGGTGCTCCAAATCCCCCTTCCTCATAAAATGGCCTATAAATGTTGCCTGTCTTTTCCTAATCTTCCTTATGAGTGATCTACTTGTGTCTGCCTCCATCAAGACTGTCCCGTTTGCCCTCCTCACTGTCCATGGAACTCTCAACATTCTTCTGAAAAACCACATCTCGGCTGCCTCAATCCTGCTCTGGCCCCACCTGCCGACTGTCCACGCCTCACGTGTATAAGTGTATAAATATAACTAAATATAACGAAGTACACCAAAACATACAATCAAACAAACAAAAACTGGTCTAAATTAGCTTAAACCTTTCTATGCTAAAAGTAAAACATATATAAGAATTGGCCTAAATTCATTTGAACAATTCCTCAGAGCCCCAAATACAGTTGATACATGAACCCAAAGAACACAACAGCATGAATGGACCAGTCACACTGACAATGACAGGTGGAGACAACAAAGCAAAGAAGCAAGGCAGAAACAAAAAGTGACAGAAAACAGGAAACTTCTTGCATAGAATTTCCACAAGGTGAGTAAACTGGCATTCCCATGCTGATATCCACCCGTGTGATTATACATGTAAATAATACATATGAAGTGTTATATGGTGAAATCATATACAAAGTTGTCACATAATATATCAACAATTTCTCTGATAATATAATACTTGTACAACGTTATTTGATGAAATTGTACACACGTACACACAAATGTTACAGATCAACAACTTCTGCGGTATACACTACTTGCACAATGTTAAATGATGAAAAATATATCTACACACACACACATACACACACACACACACACACACATACACACACACACACACACAATTTCACAAATCCACAATTTTTTGTGGTTATACAATACTTATACAATGCCATAGGATGTAATGATACAGGCCTACACAGACCCATGTTACACATATCAACGGTTTGTGGTACGCATACATGTGTGATGTTATTGATGAAATCATCTACATACAAAATAACAGGGGAAATCTTAACCCTTTGACTCCCGCACCTTGTCCACCACCATCTTGCTTCATCAACCATGCTAGTAAAGCAAAAACTTAACCCTTCGACACCCTCACCCTATCCACCAGCTGCAGGAAGCTGGTGGACAGGGTGTGGGAGTTGACAGGTTAAGTT
>CM060309.1:100735961-100755961 GCA_030674185.1 Monoplex corrugatus | reverse complement strand
AACACCATAGGCACACAGTGTAACACCATAGACACACAGTGTAACACCACAGAGTGTAACACCATAGACAGACAGACTGTAACACCACAGCCAAAAACACTGTAACACCACAGACAAAAACACTGTAACACCACAGACACAGAGTATCACACAACACACACAGTATGTAACAACACACACACACTGTATCACCACAGACACACACATGGTAACACCTCCGACAAGAACATACACAAGAGTGTAACACCACACACGCAGCGTGTAACACCACCGACAGACAGGACCATAACATATGTAACATACCAGTTTCCATTGCCCCCCAGTGTGATGGGAAAAACCAGATTGATGATGGGACACCACTGTATGGGGTCGGACAGTACCACCTGTCGTAAGATCTGGCCATGCCTGGCATCCCCACTCTTCAACACCTCAAAGTAACCCACCTGTGGCGCTAGGTTAAAGGGTTCTGCCGAGGGAGGGTAGCCTGAAGGAGCAAGCAAAGGCAGACCCACCATAGACACACACATCTACAACTGACACACCATAGACACACATGTCCTGGTACCAACCCCACAGGTACACTGCCTGCCCCGGACATTCCTACACATAGGACAACAGAAAGTCAGGATCACAGACAACAGGATTGTTCAAACCACTCAGGACTTGAACATTTTCAGCAGTCTTCCAGTAAGTCATCTTGGTGACGTTAGACTCAAGATTTTAGATTGTGTGTGTGTGTGTGTTTTTTTTTTTCCTGTTTGTTTGATTACATATTTTTCATGTTTCAGGATATTTAACAGAAGTGGTGTTAGTTTTGTTGTTGGTGATGGTATTGGAAGGAAAGCTGGGTTTGACCATGCCAAAAGCCATGCCACTGTACAGAGAGGTGTTAGAATTAGACACAGTCTCAAGCAGTATGTAATGATCATGCCACAGGCAAGTGTTAGACAATCAGACACAGTAGTGTTAGAATAGGATACACCAGCAAGCAATCGGCACAGACAGCTACAATGAATGAAGTGGCAGCAACATGCAAAGTACATAATCAAGCATTCTATACACACACACACACACACACACACACACACACACACACACACACACACACACATGTATATAAGTATATATATACAGTGGTACCTCAGGATACGAGCGTCTCGCCATACAAGCAATTCAAGTTATGAGCACAAAATACTTGGAAAATTCGCCTCGGTATTCGAGCATTCGCTCGAGTTATGAGCGACATTGTGGTTACTTCACGTGCTTCCTGCCGCTGCATCCCGCTCTCAGTGAGCGTTGTTCTCTCGTAGCGGAAGCATCTATGCGTTCATTTGCAGAAATTTTGTAACCCACGATGTCGTCCAAGAAGATGGTTGCTAAGGATAGTGCTGCTAAGAGGAAGAAGGATACAATTTCCATAGAATTGAAGAAGGAGATCACAGAAAAACACGTGCGTGGTCTACGTGTGGCTGATCTCGCCAAGTTGTAGGACCGTTCCCCACAGTAACCCCTCTCCTCCTCCCCATCGTCTCCCTCAAGCCAGCCACGACTCTTTATAAAGGTAAAGCACAGTACATGTACACTGCATATTATTTATCATTGTTAGATGTTGGAAAAATTACTTTAATTCTGCATAAAATACCATGTTAACTGATTTTTATATTGATATTTTTTGGGGTGTGGAACGGATTAATTGGATTTCCATTATTTTCAATGGGGAAATTCATTTCGAGATACGAGTTTTTCAAGATACGAGCTACGTCATGGAAGGAATTAAATTCGTAACCCGAGATGCGACTGTATATGCATTAAGTGAAGCAATAGCGTCATGCATTATACACAGTCACCTATGTACATCAACTCAATCAAAGCTGCTGCATGTAGTAAGAAGACAACAAGTCATGTCTTGTCTACTGTAACAGTATCATCACACACAAGGTCAACACAACACAAAACTCCATTCTGCACACAAAGACCCATAGGAAATCAAAACCCATGAAGCAAGCAACTACATACAGAAACACCGGCCATACAGTTAGGCCAGTGAGAAGGTGAAAGCTACACGGATACACACACACACACACACACACACACACGAGTGTGCATGCATGCACGCGTATACACACATACACACACACGAACACATATATACGTACACACACACACGCGTGTGCACACACACACACACACACACACCACGTTAAAACAAATAAAAACTAGGTATATTTATCACCTATAAGCATGTACATGTAGGTACAAACACATTCCTCACTCATACACCAGAACTCCAAAGGGAGACAAGAGAGGAATGGAAATCAAAACGCCCAAACAGAAATCAGCTCCACCAACTAAACACTGAAAAGCATTACAAAACAAGCCCACATCAAAATAAGTTCCAACAACAAAAAACCGCACAGTGCGTACGTGCAGATGGTATGGGGGTGGGGTGAGTTACCAATGGGGGTTGCCAATCATGTTGACAGCCTTGTCCACAATGTCCGCCTGACACCAGTAGGCCGGCATGTCCAGGACCATCTGACGCACCACCTGGCCGTGAGCGGAGTCACCGGCCACGATTTCAAAGGAGCCGGTCTGCTGCGCCAGATTGTAGGGCTCTGTCGATAGGGCGTAATCTGCGCGCCACGCCAACACACGCTAAACATGTCAGTCTTGTGTGTGGTACACAGTCCTCATGTTATTGTTATTGTTTTTTTTATAGCCCAGCCGACTGTGTAGAGCCATATCAGGGCTTTAAACGTTTCAAAACACACACAGTACTCCAACAGGACAACAACAACAACAACAAAAAAGAAAAAAAAATGGACAGAGAAAATTAAATACACGTATCAATGCATTCACGCACATAATCTACGGGGATGCCCCTGGCGCTGACCACTCCATCCAATTTATCACACAGAGGATTCAAAAAACATACCTGAGTACAACTTTAAACATAACTAAGGACACTAAAACATATCTCCTCTCCTGGCACAACTTCACTGGCTCCCTGTATCAAAGCGCATACAGTACAAACTAGACACCATGTGCTACAAAAGCCTCAATAACGCAGCCCCCGATTACCTGTCAAGCTACTTGAGATCTATCTTCCCTCATGTACCCTCCGCTCTGCCTCCGATCCTCTGACTTTTCGCTTTCCACGCACTAAGCTCAATACCTATGGTCCACGAGCCTTCTCTGTTTCTGGTCCGCTCTCCTGGAACAAACTTCCTCTCTCAGTCCGTCAGCAACCTACTTTTGTCTCCTTCAAGTCCGCTCTCAAAACTCACCTTTTCTCCTCTGCATAAAATCCTGACCTCACTCAATCCCCTCTGCAGCCTGTCTCCACTCGGAGGGGAATCATATTGCAATATATAATTGTATATAATATGCTCTCTATAATTTTCCATTGTTTTTATTCTTTCTCCCCATTTATAGCTGTGTGTGTGTGTGTGTGTGGTGTGTGTGTGTGTGGTGTGTGTGTGTGTGTGTGTGGTGTGTGTGTGCGTGGGTGCGTGTGGTGTGTGTGCGTGTGTTTCAGCGCTTAGATTTGATTTATCAAGATTTTGCGCTATATAAATATTGTAATTATTATTATTATTATATATAAAAACGGGCCTAAGTCACCTAAAACTGTTTATGCGTGTCACATTTCCCTAGAGCTAAAACTGCACTTAATACATGTACCCAGTGATCAATCCTAACAGAAAGTACGTCGTTAAGACTTTATCGAACACTTACAGACAAATGGACCAGTAAGGCAGAAAATGACAGGAAGAAATGACAGAAAGCAAAGGAGAAAGGAAGACACAAAAAGAGTGACAGAAACAGAGGATATTTCTAACACGTAATTTCCAGAAGGTGGGGATACTATCTATACTGAGAGAGCCCCTGGCATCCCCACAGGGGGAGTCTCATGTTTAAGCTAACACTCAAGTCACTACATCCCAGCTTCAGTTAACAACAAACACCACAAGGGTGCAGAAGGGACCCACAGCACCAATGCCTCACCACTCTACACAATCACTTCCCAAGCTCCTGACACCACTCGATAGTCATTTCATCATGCAAAGGGTGTGGGGAGTGGGGGCGGGGGATGTCCATGTGCTGCACGACCCATTCGGACCCAGTCATGATGGTGTTACTGTACCCAGCATTGTAAGAGTAGCGTCTACCTCCTGTCCCTCGCTGCTTTACCTTCCCTAACATCAAGAGTGGTGTCCACCTCCTGTCCCTGACTGCTTTACCTTCCCTAACATCAAGTGGTGACCACCTCCTGTCCCTGACTGCTTTACCTTCCCTAACATCAAGAGTGGTGTCCACCTCCTGTCCCTGACTGCTTTACCTTCCCTAACATCAAGTGGTGACCACCTCCTGTCCCTGACTGCTTTACCTTCCCTAACATCACGTGTTGACCACCTCCTGTCCCTGGCTGCTTTACCTTCCCTAACATCACGTGTTGACCACCTCCTGTCCCTGACTGCTTTACCTTCCCTAACATCAAGAGTGGTGTCCACCTCCTGTCCCTGACTGCTTTACCTTCCTAACATCAAGTGGTGACCACCTCCTGTCCCTGACTGCTTTACCTTCCCTAACATCACGTGTTGACCACCTCCTGTCCCTGGCTGCTTTACCTTCCCTAACATCAAGAGTGGTGTCCACCTCCTGTCCTTGACTGCTTTACCTTCCCTAACATCAAGTGGTGACCACCTCCTGTCCTTGACTGCTTTACCTTCCCTAACATCAAGTGGTGACCACCTCCTGTCCCTGACTGCTTTACCTTCCCTAACATCAAGTGGTGACCACCTCCTGTCCCTCACTGCTTTACCTTCCCTAACATCAAGTGGTGACCACCTCCTGTCCTTGACTGCTTTACCTTCCCTAACATCAAGTGGTGACCACCTCCTGTCCTTGACTGCTTTACCTTCCCTAACATCAAGTGGTGACCACCTCCTGTCCCTGACTGCTTTACCTTCCCTAACATCAAGTGGTGACCACCTCCTGTCCCTCACTGCTTTACCTTCCCTAACATCAAGTGGTGACCACCTCCTGTCCCTCACTGCTTTACCTTCCCTAACATCAAGTGGTGACCACCTCCTGTCCCTGACTGCTTTACCTTCCCTAACATCAAGTGGTGACCACCTCCTGTCCCTGACTGCTTTACCTTCCCTAACATCAAGTGGTGTCCACCTCCTGTCCCTCACTGCTTTACCTTCCCTAACATCAAGTGGTGTCCACCTCCTGTCCCTGACTGCTTTACCTTCCCTAACATCAAGAGTGGTGACCACCTCCTGTCCCTCACTGCTTTACCTTCCCTAACATCAAGTGGTGTCCACCTCCTGTCCCTGACTGCTTTACCTTCCCTAACATCACGTGTTGACCACCTCCTGTCCCTGACTGCTTTACCTTCCCTAACATCAAGTGGTGTCCACCTCCTGTCCCTGACTGCTTTACCTTCCCTAACATCAAGTGGTGTCCACCTCCTGTCCCTGACTGCTTTACCTTCCCTAACATCAAAGCAAAGTCAGGTATCCACCCATTGACTGCAGGGTAGACTGGGGTCTGTACATACACTACCTGCAGGAGAACAACTACTGTACACTAACACTACTCACACAACCAACGAGGGAGTCACTAAAACAGTTTAGAGATTTCCTACAGTTCCCTCTTGTCTCCAGACAGCAATGACAAGCTTGGAACAAAGCACACACAGAGAGACACACACATACACACACACATACACAGACACAGACAAACAGCCAGACAGACCCCCCACACACATGCACAAACACACCCCTCATATGCCAAGTGATGGACAAAGGAAAACTTCATTCAACTGACCTGCCCCACCGTCAGTCAGCTTGTACAGTCACCCACCCCAAAAGTCACCCTACCCATCTGATAAACAAGGTACCCAGTACTTCATCATGTCATCACACACCTCATAGCACCCCCTACCCATCTGATAAACAAGGTACCCAGTACTTCATCATGTCATCACACACCTCACAGCATCCCCTACCCATCAGATAAACAAGGTACCCAGTACTTCATCATGTCATCACACACCTCACAGCACCCCCTACCCATCTGATAAACAAGGTACCCAGTACTTCATCATGTCATCACACACCTCACAGCACCCCTTACCCATCAGATAAACAAGGTACCCAGTACTTCATCATGTCATCACACACCTCACAGCACCCCCTACCCATCTGATAAACAAGGTACCCAGTACTTCATCATGTCATCACACACCTCACAGCACCCCCTACCCATCTCATTAACAAAGTCTTCCATCATTCCAACAATCTGGCACTGAACAGCCCACCCACCCTGCAATCCTCCCCCCCCCCACCTCAAAATGCCCTGACAGTGACAGCAACACCCAGTTTGGCACTACAAGATGTGTAATCCATATCCTATGACAACGTTAACTGATAAACCAGTTGTCTGCCCTAAATTACATGTTAATGTCTGGGCACTACAAGATGCGTAATCCATATCCTATGACAACGTTAACTGATAAACCAGTTGTCTGCCCTAAATTACATGTTAATGTCTGGGCACTACAAGATGCGTAATCCATATCCTATGACAACGTTAACTGATAAACCAGTTGTCTGCCCTAAATTACATGTTAATGTCTGGGCACTACAAGATGCGTAATCCATATCCTATGACAACGTTAACTGATAAACCAGTTGTCTGCCCTAAATTACATGTTAATGTCTGGGCACTACAAGATGCGTAATCCATATCCTATGACAACGTTAACTGATAAACCAGTTGTCTGCCCTAAATTACATGTTAATGTCTGGGCACTACAAGATGTGTAATCCATATCCTATGACAACGTTAACTGATAAACCAGTTGTCTGCCCTAAATTACATGTTAATGTCTGGGCACTACAAGATGTGTAATCCATATCCTATGACAACGTTAACTGATAAACCAGTTGTCTGCCCTAAATTACATGTTAATGTCTGGGCACTACAAGATGTGTAATCCATATTCTATGATACTGTTAACTGATACAATGGCTTGTCTCTTTAAATTGTATGCTGATGTCTGGGCACTACAAGATGTGTAATCCATATTAATTCTATGATACTGTTAACTGATAAAACAGACTGACTGCTCTAAATTGTACGCTAATGTGTAACGCAGTGTGAATATGGTCAGTTCACAAAACCACTGTGGACACTGGTATACGACCATATGTGAATGGAATTCTTCACCATGTACCATGGCCCCAAGACAGACACAAGTCTCCACACAGACTGGACTTCATGACCAGCCAATCAACCATCTAGCCAACCAACCAATCAGCCAACCAACCAACCAACTCAGCCTGAGAAGTATCACATATACCAACCAACCAACCAGCCAACCAACCAACCAAGCCAGCCTGAAAAGTGTCATATTAACCATTTAACCAACCAACCAACCATTTAACCAACCAATCAACCAACCATGTAACCAACCAAGCCAGCCTGAAAAGTACATTAACCATTTAACCAACCAACCAACCATTTAACCAATCAACCAACCATTTAACCAACCCAGCCTGAGAAGTATTATATATACCATCTAACCAACCAATCAACCAACCAAGCCCAACCAAGTCCAACCAACCAACCAATCAACCAACCAACCAACCAACCAATTAACCAACCAACCAACCAACCAACCAATCAACCAACCAAGCCCAACCAAGTCCAACCAACCAACCAATCAACCAACCAACCAACCAACCAACCAACCAACCAATTAACCAACCAACCAACCAACCCAGCCTAAGAAGTATCATACACACTGCAAAACAGCCAAAGGATGCAAGTCGACGTTCACGCCGACATTTGCACAGACACAAATAGGACAGTAAAGAACTCAAAGAACACACATGTAGACAGGCATACAGATACATGCACACCCACACACAGACACACAGACACACAGACATACAGACACACACACACATGCAGACACATATTCATATATACAGAGAGACACATATGCAGACATATATACAAACACATATGCATACAAACACACATGCAGACATACAGACACACATACAAACACATATGCAGACATGCATACAGACACACACACGCTTGCAAACACACATGCAGAAAGGCATTTCAGCAAAGAGAGAGGCAACATCAGAAGATTATACTTTCATAATAAGAAGCATTTCAATGCCACAACAGGCCAAACTCACACAAGTTCTATCAGTGACAGGACAGACGTTAATGGGAAGTTCACAACGCACACTCACAGTCAGACATCCGTCACGCCACACCAACACAAATTGTTACATGACACATTTAGCAACACAAATGACACAACTGACAACACAAAATATTGTTACATGACAGAACTGACAACACAAATGTTACATGACAGAACTAACAACACAAATGTTGTTACATGACAGAATAACAACACAAATGTTGTTACATGACATAACTGACAACACAAATGTTGTTACATGACAGAACTAACAACACAAATGTTGTTACATGACAGAACTGACAACACAAATGTTACATGACAGAACTACAACACAAATGTTGTTACATGACATAACTGACAACACAAATGTTGTTACATGACAGAACTGACAACACAAATGTTACATGACAGAACTAACAACACAAACGTTACATGACAGAACTAACAACAACACAAATGTTACATGACAGAACTAACAACACAAATGTTACATGACAGAACTAACAACACAAATGTTACATGACAGAACTGACAACACAAATGTTGTTACATGACAGAACTGACAACACAAATGTTTACATGACAGAACTAACAACACAAATGTTACATGACATAACTAACAACACAAACGTTACATGACAGAACTAACAACACAAATGTTACATGACAGAACTGACAACACAAATGTTGTTACATGACAGAACTGACAACACAAATGTTACATGACAAAACTGACAACACAAATGTTGTTACATGACATAACTGACAACACAAATGTTGTTACATGACATAACTGACAACACAAATGTTGTTACATGACAGAGCTGACAACACAAATGTTGTTACATAACAGAATTAGCAAGAGAAATGTTATGTGACACAAATGGCAATATGCATCAAAGCCAGCTTTCCTTCAAGCTCTGTGTGTGTGGTGTGTGTGTGTGTGTGTGTGTGTGTGTGTGTGTGTGTGTGTGTGTGTGGTGTGTGTGTGTGTGTGTGTGTGTGTGTGCATGCGTGCGCGCATGTGTGCATGCATGCGTGCGTGTGTGCATGCGTGCATGTGTGAGAAAATCATACGACTCAGTGTTTGACTGGTCTTGTCACACATCCACGTAATCATTTGCATTGTAACCTTGCATACACACACAAATGTCTTACGATAATATTGTGTGCGTGTCAGCATACATGCGTGCGTGCCTGTGTGTTTGTGTGATTACACAGCGCGAACGTTTACCGACACTGCCAAGTTCACTTCTAGACAACATGATTAGTTAATGTAAATGTTTATGGATACCAACAAGTTCTCTCCTGGAATGCAAGAGACGCTATATCTATGAGCAAAGTGCTCCAAAAACATGGCAATTGTACATTTCACAGAAAATGTCTTATGTCTCACTGTAACCAACTGCACTGGCATGATCAAGGACCTTATGTCTCACCATAACCAACTGTACTGGCATGGTCAAGGACCTTATGTCTCACTGTAACCAACTGTACTGGCATGATCAAGGACCATATGTTACTGTAACCAACTGTACTGACATAATCAAGAACCACATGTTACTGTAACCAACTGTACTGACATAATCAAGAACGCATGTTACTGTAACCAACTGTACTGACATAATCAAGAACCGTATGTTACTGTAACCAACTGTACTGACATAATCAAGAACCATATGTTACTGTAACCAACTGTACTGACATAATCAAGAACCATATGTCACTGTAACCAACTGTACTGACATAATCAAGAACCGTATGTCACTGTAACCAACTGTACCGACATATTCAAGAACCATGTCACTGTAACCAACTGTACTGACATAATCAAGAACCATATGTCTCATTGTAACCAACTGTACTGACATAATCAAGAACCATATGTCACTGTAACCAACTGTACTGACATAATCAAGAACCATATGTCCTTTGTAACCAACTGTACTGACATAATCAAGAACCATATGTCACTGTAACCAACTGTACTGACATAATCAAGAACCATATGTCACTGTAACCAACTGTACTGACATAATCAAGAACCATGTCACTGTAACCAACTGTACTGACATAATCAAGAACCATATGTCACTGTAACCAACTGTACGACATAATCAAGAACCATGTCACTGTAACCAACTGTACTGACATAATCAAGAACCTATGTCTCATTGTAACCAACTGTACTGACATAATCAAGAACCATATGTCACTGTAACCAACTGTACCGACATAATCAAGAACCATATGTTACTGTAACCAACTGTACTGACATAATCAAGAACCATATGTCACTGTAACCAACTGTACTGACATAATCAAGAACCATATGTTACTGTAACCAACTGTACTGACATAATCAAGAACCATGTTACTGTAACCAACTGTACCGACATAATCAAGAACCATGTCACTGCAACCAACTGTACCGACATAATCAAGAACCATGTCACTGTAACCAACTGTACCGACATAATCAAGAACCATGTCACTGTAACCAACTGTACTGACATAATCAAGAACCATATGTCACTGTAACCAACTGTACTGACATAATCAAGAACCGTATGTCACTGTAACCAACTGTACTGACATAATCAAGAACCGTATGTCACTGTAACCAACTGTACCGACATAATCAAGGACCATGTCACTGTAACCAACTGTACTGACATAATCAAGGATCTTATGTCTCATTGTTACTAACTATAATAACTCAGGTTGTTACTGGCAGAAGTCAAAGCCAGTACTCACTGTTATTAACTATAATAACTCAGGTTGTTACTGGCAAAGTCAAAGCCCAGTACTCACTGTTATTAACTAAATAACTCAGGTTGTTACAGGCAGAAGTCAAAGCCCGTACTCACTGTTATTAACTATAATAACTCAGGTTGTTACTGGCAGAAGTCAAAGCCAGTACTCACTGTTATTAACTAAATAACTCAGGTTGTTACTGGCAGAAGTCAAAGCCCAGTACTCACTGTTACTAACTATAATAACTCAGGTTGTTACAGCAGAAGTCAAAGCCCAGTACTCACTGTTACTAACTATAATAACTCAGGTTGTTACTGGCAGAAGTCAAAGCCCAGTACCACTGTTACAACTATAATAACTCAGGTTGTTTCAGCAGAAGTCAAAGCCCAGTACTCACTGTTACTAACTATAATAACTCAGGTTGTTACTGGCAGAAGTCAAAGCCCAGTACTCACTGTTACTAACTATAATAACTCAGGTTGTTACTGGCAGAAGTCAAAGCCCAGTACTCACTGTTACTAACTATAATAACTCAGGTTGTTACTGGCAGAAGTCAAAGCCCAGTACTCACTGTTACTAACTATAATAACTCAGGTTGTTACTGGCAGAAGTCAAAGCCCAGTACTCACTGTTACTAACTATAATAACTCAGGTTGTTACTGGCAGAAGTCAAAGCCCAGTACTCACTGTTACTAACTATAATAACTCAGGTTGTTACTGGCAGAAGTCAAAGCCTGGTACTCACTGTTACTAACTATAATAACTCAGGTTGTTACTGGCAGAAGTCAAAACCAGGTACTCACTGTTACTAACTATAATAACTCAGGTTGTTACTGGCAGAAGTCAAAGCCCAGTACTCACTGTTACTAACTATAATAACTCAGGTTGTTACTGGCAGAAGTCAAAGCCCAGTACTCACTGTTACTAACTATAATAACTCAGGTTGTTACAGGCAGAAGTCAAAGCCCAGTACTCACTGTTACTAACTATAATAACTCAGGTTGTTACTGGCAGAAGTCAAAGCCCAGTACTCACTGTTATTAACTATAATAACTCAGGTTGTTACTGGCAGAAGTCAAAGCCCGGTACTCACTGTCAAAATTGTCGCTGTAGGGAAGAGGGAAAGACTTGGAGGGGGGAGGAGCAGAGTACTGTCCCTTCTGACCCCGGGTCAAGGTCGTCAGTGTGTAAACTTCGTCAATGCCCAGTGACAGGAGGCCTCTCCGTTCTTGAACTGAAACAGTGATACTGTTGTCATCATCACAACTGACACTTGGCAGAATAAAGTACAGGACACTGTATAAAGTATAAATGACAACATAAAATACATGACAACATCTAGACTGTATGATAACATATCAGCAATATATGACATGACATCATCACTCCAACTATTTCATCACCCCACCCCCCCCCCCCCCCCGGTTTCTCTTTCACACAAACACTGTAACAGAGAGAGAGAAAGACATGGACACACACATACACATACAGACAGATAGATACAGACACAAACACACACAGAGATATAGACACAGACACAAACACACACACAGAGACAGAGAGACAGACACAGAAACACACAGAGATATAGACACAGACACGCACAGACACACAGAGACAGAGAGACACAGACAGAGAGACAGACGCAGATACACATACACAGAAACACACACAAACAGAGATGCACACACACACACATACATACATACACACAACCCTGAGCAAATTGATGAAGCCTGATCGTTTCAATGTTCTGATTGTTTTTCTCTTGTTCGTTAAATTGTTTGATGTTACCTTATATGATACAATGTCTTCATGATTTCATAGATTCATTCACCCCACAGACACCTTTTTATCTTATCTAATTATTTTTTTTTAAAATTCTTTTTTTTTTTCCATCTAAAGGCACGTATGTGAATAGACGTTAAAAGAAATAACGAACACACACAGACACAAACACAGACAGACACAGACAAACACACACAGACATAGACAAACACACACAGACACACGCACACATACACACAGAGACACACACATAAACAGACACAGACACACACACACATACATACATACAGTATACACTGACATGACACAGACAGACACAGTCAACAGACAGACACAGACAAACACACACAGACATAGACAAACACACAGAGACACACGTACACAGACACACAGAGACACACACACACATACATACATACAGAGACTTACCTTAATAGGTGACAGAGATGTAAACATAGTGGTTGGATTTCCATTAAAGCCCAATTTGCTGAACCAGACGTTCATGCTAGCAATGCCGCCCTGTACACAACAGTCAACATATACATACAGTATGCACTGACATGACAGTCAACATATACATACAGTACACACTGACATGACAGTCAACATATACACACAGTACGCACTGACATGACAGTCAACATATGCATACAGTATGCACTGACATGACAGTCAACATATACATACAGTATACACTGACATGACAGTCAACATATACATACAGTATACACTGACATGACAGTCAACATATACATACAGTATACACTGACATGACAGTCAACATATACATACAGTATACACTGACATGACAGTCAACATATACAGTGTACACTGACATGACAGTCAACATATACATACAGTATACACTGACATGACAGTCAACATATACAGTATACACTGACATGACAGTCAACATATACATACAGTTTCACATGACATGACAGTCAACAATATACAGTGACACTGACATGACAGTCAACATATACATACAGTATACACTGACATGACAGTCAACATATACATACAGATGCACTGACATGACAGTCAACATATACATACAGTATACACTGACATGACAGTCAACAAATTCATACAACAAGACAAAACAGTGACATTGGACAGGTCAACATATACATAGCACTGTGACTTCAACCTTAACATCGTACATGGGACAGGTCAACAAATTATAAACAAGAAAAAAAGTCCTGTGGGCAGTGGGTTAGTGTACAGACTTACACAGCAGTGCTGTTCATCCCTTCAAAATCGTAATGGGATGTTTGGCTCCCAACGTTACCACCCAGAGGTAAGCATGTTATTAGGCCTGATTGGGAGATTGGACCACACAGTTGTGTCTCAGCCACTTCGCAGATATGTCTTTGAGTGTTGCATCAGTCTGTCTACACACCTGCAGAGCCTGTAATCTCTCAGCCTGGGCGACACCAGAGTTTTGACGATAAAACATTAGCTCTCAGTCCTAATGAAGTCCATAGCTATGAATGATTCATACCCTCTTCACCATCACCATCACCATCATAATGGGAAACACTGTGCCAGTTCTGTACCATTACCCTTGACCTCACACCTTCAACTGAAACTTAACCCTTTGGATCCTCACCCTATCCACAGCTCTGTTGATGATAAGGCGAAGGAGTCAAAGGTTTCAGTTTTTGCTTTGCTAGCATGGTTGACAATGCAGGATGCTGGTGGACAGGGTGAGGGAGTCAAAGGTTTAAGTTTTTGCTTTGCTAGCATGGTTGACAATGCAGGATGCTGGTGGACAGGGTGAGGGAGTCAAAGGGTTAAGTTTTTGCTTTGCTAGCATGGTTGGCAATGCAGGATGCTGGTGGACAGGGTGCGGGAGTCAAGGTAGTTTTTGCTTGCTAGAATGGTTGACAATGCAGGATGCTGGTGACAGGTGCGGAGTCAGAGGTTAAAGCGGCATAGAATATGGGGAAACAGTGAGCAGAAATGAATTCTCCCTAAGTGCAATGATCCTTAAGAAACAAAAACAAAAACAAAAAAAACAACCAAACCAACAACAACAACAACAACAACAGATAAAAAAGACTGTTGATATCCTAGGCAGCAGTGAGACAAGTTCTGCACAGAATAAAACAAATCACCAACTCTGGGAGCACAATTCACATTCATATTGCTTACGGCCCAGACAACTACTACAGCCATATCAGGGCTAACACCATGCTAAAAATGACAACCAAGTTAACCCCTTCGCTGCCAAAGTGTAAATAAAAAGGTGAATCGCCTGTGCCATGGAGTTTTAAACATCTCGACTTAAAAAAAAAATTCATATCTCTTCATCCCCACAACACTTCACCCCACAACACTATAAATTTTCTTGTTCAGTATACTTTACAACACACCAGGAGTGGCAGTACTTTCGTTTTTACGATCGCCAGTGCTAGTAATGTCCACTTCGACTCGTATCTGGGTCAAGTCGGACTTCGGACATCAACACCGAAATATCACCTGCATGCGCTAAATTACCGTCATTTTCACTCTTATCGACAGACTGCAAATCAGAATCAGCTCCACAAGTAATAATTTCTGCAACTTCTTTTGCTGCAGAAGTTGTTTTTCGGTCCGATCGAAGCTCGGTGTTAAAGCGAGTCCGTCCGCCATTGTTTACACTCGCTGAATAGTAATCAGCTGCAGGGGTCACAATTTCACCGCAAGGGCAGAAAAGACCGTAAAACGTCACACATACATAATTAGCATCGACGTGTAGAGGGAATACTGAAGTTTCCGTTGATATCTCATACTCACTGAAAGCGTTGGGGTTTTCTGGCTAAAAATAGGAAAAGTCGCCGACCGAATATTCGGTCGGTGGCACTGAAGACATACGTTTCTTCCGACCGAATATTCGGTCAGTGGCACTGAATGGGTTAAAATAAAAAATAAAAAGACAGTTAAAATCCATGTTCACTGATATCCATGCAAGTCTAAAATAGGTTTGTAGAATAGCACACACACACACCACCACATAAAATCATATCAGGTGAAATCTACTGGGCGTACAGCACTGTCTCACTGGAGGACCTGACCAAATACTGACACAGCGCTCGGGAGTGTGTCCTGGTCTGTTCCCCAACGCTCACCACTCTTAGTTTTACAGTTTTTTCTTTTCTTGTAATGTCTTTCTGGTCTGTTCCCCGACGCTCACCACTCTTTGTTATTCTTCTTTTTCTTGTAATGTCTTTCTGGTCTGTTCCCCGACACTCACCACTCTTTGTTTTTTCTTTTTCTTGTAATGGCTTTCTGGTCTGTTCCCCGACACTCACACACTCTTGTTTTTTCTTTCTTTTTCTTGTAATGTCTTCTGGTCTGTTCCCCGACACTCACCACTCTTAGTTTTTTCTTTTTCTTGTAATGGCTTTCTGGTCTGTTCCCCGACACTCACCACTCTTAGTTTTTTCTTTTTCTTGTAATGCTTTCTGGTCTGTTCCCCGACACTCACCACTCTTAGTTTTTTCTTTTTCTTGTAATGGCTTTCTGGTCTGTTCCCCGACACTCACCACTCTTAGTTTTTTCTTTTTCTTGTAATGGCTTTCTGGTCTGTTCCCCAACCCGTTAGTATCTTAGTTTTTTTTATTTTTCTTGCATTGTCTTCCTCAAAGTTTCTGTTTTGATTTCTATTTAAAACTAGACAGTTTATTTTGACAAAAAAGGTCTGTGTTGTCTGCTTGTTTCTGTCTGTCTGTTCAGACACAGAACAGAGACAAAGAAAGAGCCAGACAGACAGACAGAGACAGAAGGAGAGAGAGAAGTCAGAGTGACAGAGGGAGACAGACAAGGATCCACAACCAGGTGTGTCCTTACAAAAGAACCGGCCAGCTTGATGTGCATAGTCTGGTTGACCACGGTGTAGGGCGGCAGGTATGGCCGAATACACTTGGAGTGATCATGACTCTGAAACACACACACACATATATACACACATTAGTCAATAATCGGTGGTGGTGATCAAAGCCCTCCATACGAATCTATCCTGTGTCACTGCAAATATATCTTCTACTCTACTTGTCCCCACTCACTCTGCAAAACTAATATTTTCTCCCTGGGTCTACCTTGTCCTCTTTCACCCTCCAGCTTTCCTGTTGTGACTAGGTGTTCAAATTTCTCCTGCCTTTAAAATGTTCTATAAATGTTGCTTGTCTTTTCCTGATCTTCTTCATTAATGTTCTATATGTGTCAGCTTCTCTCAAACTTGTCTTGTTAAGATGAGGGTGCTGGTGGGTGGAAAAGGAAGAGAGGCAGACCACTGTCGTTGTTATTGGTGTTTAAAGCCCAGCCCACTGCGTAGAGCCATATCAGGGTTATAACCACTTCAAAACATACAAAACTTCAACAGGAAAAAAAAAAAAATTATGTACACATATCAATGCATTCACGCACATAATCTAAGGACATGCTCCTGGCGTTGACCACTCCGTCCAATTTATTGCACAGGGGATTTAAAAAACTCACCTGAATACAAATACAAGCACACCTAAGGACACCAAAACATACATAAAAACGGGCATAAATTACCTAAAACTGCTTCTGCATATCTCACCTCCCTAGAGCCAAAAATGCACTTAATACATATACCCAATTATCAATCCTAAGAAAAAGTATGCAAGATTTTATCAAGCACATACAGGTGAATGGATCATTAAGGCAGAAAATGACAGGAAGAAATGACAGAAAACAAAGGAACAAGGCAGAAACAAAGAGAATGACAGAAAATAGGAAATGTCTAGCACAAAATATCCAGAAGGTGGGGATACTATTTACACTGAAAGAGCCCTCAGCATCCCCTTGGGGGAACACACGATTCCATTTTACTGACCAAAAGTCTTTGGTGAGGATAAACAGTCCCATAACCCTGGGTTCATAGGGAGGTGAGGTGGTAGAGACCTCAACTTTTCTCGGGGCCAGCATTATGAGGGAGGTGCCCATCTCCTCTCCCTCAATTCATACTAATTTTTTTTGGACCAAGACTTCAGAAAGGCAAGAAGGCTAATTGGTCTTCAAGGGAAGGGACCTGGGAAATCAACCTCTCTCTCCAATGTTTTATACAAAGGCAGCCGGGCAAAGCCCTGCTCTTAACAATTTTCAACTGCCATGGGATCATTGCTGTGTGCTGCTAGAAGGCACAGGGGTCCAACCTGTTTTTCATCCCCTCCCGAAGGACTAAACATTCAGTTCAATTTTACAGTCAAACTGAGGAGAAAAGTCAAGCCTGGTGAAGCCTGGAATCACAAGTTTAGTTATTGGCAGGTGAACGTCTGGACCATTCTGCCACCCTTCCCCTCCTTCTCTGTAGTGCTTGTACTGTTCACCGTGCACACGCTGTCATGTCACTGACCATGCTTTCAATGACGATGGTCAGGTCTTTTCCGTCAGGACTGACCAAGGCCACGTAACTTCCTCCCCCCTCCAGGATGCCCACACCTGACCCGTGACGTAGATATGTCCACCCGATCTCCGTGAACTGTGTGGTATGTGCTGAACACAAAACAAACAAATGTTATAATGTACAATACTGTCAGATCATTATACTGAGGTCTTACCATGCCCTACTCAGATCATTATACTGAGGTCTTACCATGCCCTACTCAGATCATTATACTGAGGTCTTACCATGCCCTACTCAGATCATTATACTGAGGTCTTACCATGCCCTACTCAGATCATTATACTGAGGTCTTACCATGCCCTACTCAGATCATTATACTGAGGTCTTACCATGCCCTACTCAGATCATTATACTGAGGTCTTACCATGCCCTACTCAGATCATTATACTGAGGTCTCACCACTGCCTCTACCCACAACATAAGATCACTTAAGTCTGTCTATCCATAATATCAGAGATTACCATGCTTCACAAACAACAACACAATGTGTATCTACCCATAATATCATGTCTTATCATGTCCTACCCACAACACAACACAACTTGTGTCTACCCATAAGGCAGAAACAGTGTGTACTGACCAGACAGACAGACAGACAGACAGATAGACAGACAGACAGAAGGCAGAAACAATGTGTACTGACCAGACAGACAGACAGACAGAAGGCAGAAACAGTGTGTACTGACCAGACAGACAGACAGACAGAAACAGTGTGTACTGACCAGACAGACAGACAGACAGACAGAAGGCAGAAACAGTGTGTACTGACCAGACAGACAGACAGAAGGCAGAAACAGTGTGTACTGACCAGACAGACAGACAGACAGACAGAAGGCAGAAACGTGTGTATTAACAGACAGAAGGCACAATGTGTACTGACCAGACAGACAGCAGGAACAGTGTGTACTGACCACACAGACAGAAGGCACAAACAATGTGTACTGACCACACAGACAGACAGCAGGAACAGTGTGTACTGACCAGAAAGACAGAACAGAAAAAGAGGGACGGCGGTAAACGACAGCCCAAACCGAAAGACAGACAGACAGACAGAGAGCCAGCCAGCCAGCCAGCCAGAGAGCCAGACAGACAGACAGAGAGCCAGCCACCAGCCAACAGACAGACAGAGAGACAGACAGACAGACAGCAGAAGCAGTGTGTACTGACCAGCGAGCCAGATGGGAGTGTCTACATTGTAGTTGCCACTCCATGGTTCAACCGCCGTCATCAGCCCGTCACGGTAAAACGGCAGATCCCTGTAGTAGCTGGCAATGAGGTTCCAGGAGATGGTTCTGTAAACATACACACACACCATGTAACTATCATACTTAACCCTAACATTGCTAACCTCATCATCATCATCAGGTGCCCTGCCGCATGGCGTTGGCGACCATGGACTTCCAACCATCTCTATCTCTCGTTGCCCCCAGCATCTCCCCCACCCCCCTCATCCCCAGCCACTCTGCAAGTCCGTCCAGCATTCTTTCCCTGGGTCTACCTGGTGCTCTCTTTCCCTCCAGCTTTCCTGTTGTGACCAGGTGCTCCAAATCGCCCTTCCTCATAAAATGGCCTATAAATGTTGCTTGTCTTTTCCTAATCTTCCTTATGAGTGATCTACTTGTGTCTGCCTCCATCAAGACTGTCTTGTTTGTTTTCTTTGCTGTCCATGGAACTCTCAACATTCTCCTTAGAAACCACATCTCGGCTGCCTCAATCTTGCTCTGGCTTTGCTTGCTGACATTGCTAACCTAGGCTAATTTTTTTCCTTCTTCTTCTTCTCTCTTAACTCTGTTC
>CM060309.1:100720961-100733461 GCA_030674185.1 Monoplex corrugatus | reverse complement strand
CATATACACACACGAACAGCGACCTACAGACACACACAAACATATACACACATGAACAGTGACCTACAGACACACACAAACATATACACACATGAACAGCGACCTACAGACACACACAAACATATACACACATGAACAGCGACCTACAGACACACACAAACATATACACACACGAACAGTGACCTACAGACACACACAAACATATACACACACGAACAGTGACCTACAGACACACACAAACATATACACACACGAACAGTGACCTACAGACACACACAAACATATACACACACGAACAGTGACCTACAGACACACACAAACATATACACACACGAACAGTGACCTACAGACACACACAAACATATACACACACGAACAGTGACCTACAGACACACACAAACATATACACACACGAACAGTGACCTACAGACACACACAAACATATACACACACGAACAGTGACCTACAGACACACACAAACATATACACACACGAACAGCGACCTACAGACACACACAAACATATACACACACGAACAGTGACCTACAGACACACACAAACATATACACACATGAACAGTGACCTACAGACACACACAAACATATACACACATGAACAGTGACCTACAGACACACACAAACATATACACACATGAACAGTGACCTACAGACACACACAAACATATACACGCATGAACAGTGACCTACAGACACACACAAACATATACACACACGAACAGTGACCTACAGACACACAAAACATATACACACACGAACAGTGACCTACAGACACACACAAACATATACACACATGAACAGCGACCTACAGACACACACAAACATATACACACAAGAACAGTGACCTACAGACACACACAAACATATACACACATGAACAGTGACCTACAGACACACACAAACATATACACACATGAACAGCGACCTACAGACACACACAAACATATACACACACGAACAGCGACCTACAGACACACACAAACATATACACACATGAACAGCGACCTACAGACACACACAAACATATACACACATGAACAGTGACCTACAGACACACACAAACATATACACACACGAACAGCGACCTACAGACACACACAAACATATACACACACTGCCTGTTACATAACTGTGATAGTAAGCACAAATAACCACAACAGACAAACACAACTACCACATATATTCACCACTTCCAACAGGGAAAAAAAAAAGCACCACCACTTACGAAGTCATATTGCCCACAGCGTAGTTCTTGTTCAAAATCTGCAACAGTTAAAACAGAAGAACACTAATAATAATAATAATAATAATTACAATATTTATATAGCGCAAAATCTTGATAAAATCAAATCTAAGCGCTGAACACACACACACACACACACACACACACACACACACACACACACACACACACACACACACACATGCATGGCTATAAATGGGGAGAAAGAATAAAAGCAATGGAAAATTATAGAGAGCATATTATATACAATTATATATTACAATGTGATTCCCCTCCGAGTGGAGACAGGCTGCAGAGGGGATTGAGTGAGGTCAGGATTTTATGCAGAGGAGAAAAGGTGAGTTTTGAGAGCGGACTTGAAGGAGACAAAAGTAGGTTGCTGACGGACTGAGAGAGGAAGTTTGTTCCAGGAGAGCGGACCAGAAACAGAGAAGGCTCGTGGACCATAGGTACTGAGCTTAGTGTGTGGAAAGCGAAAAGTCAGAGGATCGGAGGTAGAGCGGAGGGTACGTGAGGGAACATAGATCTCAAGTAGGCTTGACAGGTAATCGGGGGCTGCGTTATTGAGGCTTTTGTAGCACATGGTGTCTAGTTTGTACTGTATGCGCTTTGATACAGGGAGCCAGTGAAGTTGTGCCAGGAGAGGAGATATGTGGTCAGCTTTTGTTTTTTGAGTACAAGGCGTGCAGCATTGTTTTGAATGCGCTGTAGGATGTGAATGGTGGAGGCAGGAAGACCAGACAGGAGTGAATTGCAATAGTCAATGCGAGACATTATGAAGGAGAGAACGAGTTTTGCAGTTGTTTCCACAGAGATACTTCCTGTATAGTAACAGGAAACAGAAGCATCCCCAAAACATGGTAACATCATCATGGTCCAACTGCTCAACGCTAATGTGAAATTGTAACATCATCAACGTTAACTGTGAAACCACTAAGGTCAACAGATCTGTTAAAACCATGAAAAGGCTGAAGCACATCCCACAACTGGCACACGTCTCAAAACAACACACACACGTTCCCACACCACGGTGCACAAATCTGAGATACTTTAGTTGGCCACTTTGGTTCTGCCCTGCCGGCTATTAACAGCGCGCATCTTTCCTCTTCCCTTCCACTCTCCACACCCCTTTCACCCGTCCCGCTGCCGTGTAGTGAGTCACAGGCGCGCATAGTAGTATAGGCCTCCAGATTGACCTAGATTCCAATACTCAGTGCTGAAGACTTGAAAGAATGCAGCAGTTATACACACACATACATGATGCATGAAGTACAGAGGAGGGAGGGAGGGAGGGTGTGAGAGAGAGAGAGAGAGAGAGAGAGAGAGAGAGAGAGAGAGAGAGAGAGAGAGAGAGAGAGAGAGAGAGAGAGAGAGAGAGAGAGAGAGAGGACATCATAACATATATACTCGCGCATTCTGCGCATGTACACACACGCGCACACACACAGATGTATGTTAGACTCAACTCCAGAGAGAGAGAGAGAGCGAGAAAGACAGAGGGAGAGAGAAAGAGAGACAGAGACAGAGACAGAGACAGAGAGAATTGTGTCGGAGGCTGTCCTCGATAAGACCGGCTTACACGCCTGGCCTAGTTCACAGCCGGCGTACGCATGCGTGCCCTGGCAACAGCTAACACCCGATTTTAGCCAAATGTAAGCCTCTAAAAAAGAATGAAAACAAACAGCAAACAGCAAATTTTTTTTTACATTTTAGAAAGTTAAAGCACTGAAGACCACGAATCTGACCCTGCCAATACTGAGAAAAATATGTGAAGATCGTAAATTGCACTACACTTACCTCACTACTACAAAAATAATCTCACTTTATACTTAACAAAGAGCAACCTGGAGATGTCAGTCGATCATCACATTAAGTAATTTCTACAAAAACTCAAAGACAAGATGGTTAATCAAAGTAATGATCACTTCTTCAGAACAATGAATATTCACAGCACTGAATGCACACAGGTAAAGTGACGAAAAAAACCCTGATCATTGCACAGATTCACAATACATACAGAAAACCGCACTCAGCTTCCTTCTTTATCACTAGTGCTGAAGCACAAAGACGCGCTACAGTGATGGACTTTGGTCGACCCTGCTTGGCTAAAAATGGCACTCGCAGGTGATGCCGGCTTGCAACTAAAGGGTGTCAGAATGGCTGGGAAAATGCAGCCGTGACACACATCACACAACATATACACACTGTAACAACATAAACAATACAAACACTGTAACACACTGCAAAACACACACACACACATTCCAACATAACACAACATACATCGCAACATAACACAACACACACACATTCCAACACACCGCATAACTCCCGCACCCTACCCACCAACTGCAAAAACTTAACCTTTTGACTCCCTCACCCTATCCACCAGCTTCCAGCAGTAAGCTGGTGGCTAGGGTGAAGGAGTCAAAGGGTTAAGTTTTTGCTTTGCTAGCATGGTTGGCAATACAGAATGCTGGTGGCTAGGGTGAAGGAGTCAAAGGGTTAAGTTTTTGCTTTGCTAGCATGGTTGGCAATACAGAATGCTGGTGGCTAGGGTGAAGGAGTCAAAGGGTTAAGGTTTTGCTTTGCTAGCATGGTTGGCAATACAGAATGCTGGTGGCTAGGGTGAAGGAGTCAAAGGGTTAAGTTTTTGCTTTGCTAGCATGGTTGGCAATACAGAATGCTGGTGGCTAGGGTGAAGGAGTCAAAGGGTTAAGTTTTTGCTTTGCTAGCATGGTTGGCAATACAGAATGCTGGTGGCTAGGGTGAAGGAGTCAAAGGGTTAAGTTTTTGCTTTGCTAGCATGGTTGGCAATACAGAATGCTGGTGGCTAGGGTGAAGGAGTCAAAGGGTTAAGTTTTTGCTTTGCTAGCATGGTTGGCAATACAGAATGCTGGTGGCTAGGGTGAAGGAGTCAAAGGGTTAAGTTTTTGCTTTGCTAGCATGGTTGGCAATACAGAATGCTGGCGGATAGGGTGAAGGAGTCAAAGGGCAAAAAAACCAACAACATCATCATCATCATCATCAGGTGCCCTGCCGCATGGCATTGGCGACCATGGACTTCCAACCATCTCTATCTCTCGTTGCCCCTAGCATAAGAGCTTTAAACAGGAACAAACAGAACACCTACCCTCACCCAATCCAAGGAAAAAACGACAACAACAACAACAACACCACAACAGCAAAGTGTGACACAACACTCACCCTGGCCCAGCACCCCCCACCCACTTCATCGTTGAAGGTGCTGTAGTCCTCTGACGCCCACAGTTGTTTGCCTGTCTTTATGGCCTCCGACGTCGTCTTGGTGCCTGGGTAGTGACACCTGCACACCAGTATGGCGGTCAACTCCATCAGTCGGACACTTCTTCTTTTTTGTTTTTGTGTTATTGTTGTCTTAAGCCCAGCCGGCTGCGTACAGCCATATCAGGGCCACAACCGCTTCAAAACATACAAAACTTCAACAGGGCAAAAACCAAGGAAAAGAAAATTAAGTACTCGTATCAATGCGTTCACGCACATAATCTAAGGACATGCCCCCGGCAATGACCACTCTGTCCAATTTATCGCACAGAGGATTTGAAAAACATACCTGAGTACAAATCTGAGTATACCTAAAGACACCAAAACATAAAAACAGGCATAAATTACCTAAAATTGCTTCCACATGTCTCACCTCCCTAGAGCCAAATATGCACTTAATGCATGTACCCAATTATCAATCCTAAGAAAAAGTATGTAAGACTTTATCGAACACATACAGGTGAATGGACGATTGAGGCAGAAAATGATAGGAAAAAATGACAGAAAACAAAGGAACAAGGCAGAAACAAACAGAGTGATAGAAAATAGGAAATTTCTAGCACATAATTTCCAGGAGGTGGGGATACTATTTATACTGAACAGGCTGGGTAAGAGAAGAAGATAGTTTCCTCTGAAAATTGGCCGGGGTCCAGGGGCAACATCCCTGCTGGGGGGGTCTGGGGGGACGAAGCTGAAGAATTTCTGTAATTTTGAGGCATTATAGATGCATTTTCTGATGGCAAATATAATAATTCAGTAATATTTCCTCTGAAAAAAAAAATTTTTCCCTCTGAAACTAGGAGTTCATCCGCTGAAATCAGTGGATCCGCTGAGAGTTACCCAGCCTGACTGAGAGTCCCCAGCATCCCCACAGGGGTAGGGACACTTCTTGCTGGACATCAAACACATAGAGGAAGAAAAAACCCAGAGAGTGACAGAAAAGAGGAAATTTCTAGCTCAGAATTTCCAAAGGGTGGGGATACAATTTATGCTGAAAAGCCCCCGGCATCCCCAAGGACGATGATGATGATGACACAAACACATATGCATGCGTGCAGGGAACAAGGGGGATGGGGGAAGGGGTAACATGGTGAGGGGGGAACCCAAGGTGATGCCAACACTTTCACCCTTTGACTCCCTAACCCTATCCACCAGCTTCCTACATTATCATCCATGACAGCAGAGCAAAAACTTACATCTTTCATTCCCTTACCCTATCCAGCAGCTTCCTGTATTATCAGCCACAATAGCAAAGTAAAAACTTGACCCTTTGACTCCCTGACCCTGTCCACTAGCTTCCTACATTATCAGTTATGATAGCAAAGCAAAAACTTACAATTATCAGCCATGATGGTAAAGCAAAAACTTACAATTATCAGCCATGATGGTAAAGCAAAAACTTACAATTATCAGCTGTGATAGCAAAGCAAAAACTTACAATTATCAGCTATGATAGCAAAGCAAAAACTTACAATTATCAGCTGTGATAGCAAAGCAAAAACTCACAATTATCAGTCATGATAGCAAAGCAAAAACTTACAATTATCAGTCGTGATAGTAAAGCAAAAACTTACAATTATCAGTCATGATAGCAAAGCAAAAACTTACAATTATCAGCCGTGATAGCAAAGCAAAAACTTACAATTATCAGCCGTGATAGCAAAGCAAAAACGTACAATTATCAGCCCTGATAGCAAAGCAAAAACTCCAATTATCAGCTGTGATAGCAAAGCAAAAACTTACAATTATCAGTCATGATAGCAAAGCAAAAACTTACAATTATCAGCTGTGATAGCAAAGCAAAAACTTACAATTATCAATCATGATAGCAAAGCAAAAACTTACAATTATCAGCCGTGATAGCAAAGCAAAAACGTACAATTATCAGCCCTGATAGCAAAGCAAAAACTCCAATTATCAGCTGTGATAGCAAAGCAAAAACTTACAATTATCAGTCATGATAGCAAAGCAAAAACTTACAATTATCAGTCATGATAGCAAAGCAAAAACTTACAATTATCAGCTGTGATAGCAAAGTAAAAACTTACAATTATCAGTCATGATAGCAAAGCAAAAACTTACAATTATCAGTCATGATAGCAAAGCAAAAACTTACAATTATCAGCTGTGATAGCAAAGCAAAAACTTACAATTATCAGCCGTGATAGCAAAGCAAAAACTTACAATTATCAGCCCTGATAGCAAAGCAAAAACTTACAATTATCAGTTATGATAGCAAAGCAAAAACTCCAATTATCAGCTGTGATAGCAAAGCAAAAACGTACAATTATCAGCCGTGATAGCAAAGCAAAAACTTACAATTATCAGCCGTGATAGCAAAGCAAAAACTTACAATTATCAGCCTGATAGCAAAGCAAAAACTTACAATTATCAGTTATGATAGCAAAGCAAAAACTCCAATTATCAGCTGTGATAGCAAAGCAAAAACGTACAATTATCAGCCGTGATAGCAAAGCAAAAACTTACAATTATCAGCTGTGATAGCAAAGCAAAAACTTACAATTATCAACTGTGATAGCAAAGCAAAAACTTACAATTATCAGTCATGATAGCAAAGCAAAAACTTACAATTATCAGTCTGATAGCAAAGCAAAAACTTACAATTATCAGCTGTGATAGCAAAGCAAAAACTTACAATTATCAGCTGTGATAGCAAAGCAAAAACTTAAACCTTTCACACCCTAACCCTGTCCAGCAGCATTCTGCATTACCATCCATGATAGTAAAGCCAAAGCTTACCCTTTAACTTCCTCACCCTATCTACCAGCTTCCTGCATTATCAGCTATGACAGCAAAGCAAACACTTAACCCTTTACCTCCCTCATCCTTGAGATATGTTCAAATATTTTTTCCCTTTGAAACTGTCCACCAAGCTGTCAATACTGAGATAAATTCACACTGTTCTTGCCTTGGACGCTTCAGTACTACAGATACATGTACAACAGTACTAAGGATACAGAATATGCAGTATGTATCATACATAACTTGTACAACAGTACTAAGGATACAGAATATGCAGTATGCATCATACATAACTTGTACAACAGTACTACTATGTATCATACATAACTTGTACAACAGTACTAAGGATACAGAATATGCAGTATGTATCATACATAACTTGTACAACAGTACTAAGGATACAGAATATGCAGTATGCATCATACATAACTTGTACAACAGTACTACTATGTATCATACATAACTTGTACAACAGTACTAAGGATACACAATATGCAGTATGTATCATACATAACTTGTACAACAGTACTACTATGTATCATACATAACTTGTACAACAGTACTAAGGATACAGAATATACAGTATGTATCATACATAACTTGTACAACAGTACTAAGGATACACAATATGCAGTATGTATCATACATAACTTGTACAACAGTACTAAGGATACACAATATGCAGTATGTATCATACATAACTTGTACAAACAGTACTACTATGTATCATACATAACTTGTACAACAGTATAAGGATACAGAATATGCAGTATGTATCATACATAACTTGTACAACAGTACTAAGGATACAGAATATGCAGTATGTATCATACATACTTGTACAACAGTACTAAGGATACAGAATATGCAGTATGTATCATACATAACTTGTACAACAGTACTAAGGATAACAATATGCAGTATGTATCATACATAACTTGTACAACAGTACTAAGGATACAAGATATGCAGTATGCATCATACATTAACTTGTACAACAGTACTTACTATAGGATACACAATATGCACTATGTATCATACATAACTTGTACAACAGTATAAGGATACAGAATATGCAGTATGCATCATACATAACTTGTACACAGTACTACTATGTATTCATACATAACTTGTACAACAGTACTAAGGATACAAATATGCAGTATGTATCATTACATAACTTGTACAACAGTACTAAGGATACACAATATGCAGTATGTATCATACATAACTTGTACAACAGTACTACTATGTATCATACATAACTTGTACAACAGTACTAAGGATACAGAATATGCAGTATGTATCATACATAACTTGTACAACAGTACTACTATGTATCATACATAACTTGTACAACAGTACTAAGGATACAGAATATGCAGTATGTATCATACATAACTTGTACAACAGTACTAAGGATACACAATATGCAGTATGTATCATACATAACTTGTACAACAGTACTAAGGATACACAATATGCAGTATGTATCATACATAACTTGTACAACAGTACTAAGGATACACAATATGCAGTATGTATCATACATAACTTGTACAACAACAGTACTAAGGATACAGAATATGCAGTATGTATCATACATAACTTGTACAACAGTACTAAGGATACACAATATGCAGTATGCATCATACATAACTTGTACAACAGTACTAAGGATACACAATATGCAGTATGTACCATACATAACTTGTACAACAGTACTAAGGATACACAATATGCAGTATGTACCATACATAACTTGTACAACAGTACTAAGGATACAGAATATGCAGTATGTATCATACATAACTTGTACAACAGTACTAAGGATACACAATATGCACTATGTATCATACATAACTTGTACAACAGTACTAAGGATACAGAATATGCAGTATGCATCATACATAACTTGTACAACAGTACTACTATGTATCATACATAACTTGTACAACAGTACTAAGGATACACAATATGCAGTATGTATCATACATAACTTGTACAACAGTACTAAGGATACACAATATGCAGTATGTATCATACATAACTTGTACAACAGTACTAAGGATACACAATATGCAGTATGTATCATACATAACTTGTACAACAGTACTAAGGATACACAATATGCACTATGTATCATACATAACTTGTACAACAGTACTAAGGATACACAATATGCAGTATGTATCATACATAACTTGTACAACAGTACTAAGGATACACAATATGCAGTATGTATCATACATAACTTGTACAACAGTACTAAGGATACAGAATATGCAGTATGTATCATACATAACTTGTACAACAGTACTAAGGATACACAATATGCAGTATGCATCATACATAACTTGTACAACAGTACTAAGGATACACAATATGCAGTATGTACCATACTAAGTACTAAGGATACACAATATGCAGTATGTATCTCTCCTCCATCAAACATGCCTGTGCAAGACCTACAATTTCATATACATATTCACATTCATATTCATTTCTTTTTTGTCATAAAGGATTTTACCATATAAACTCAGGCTCCCTGTTGAGCGTGCTGCTGCAGTGCAGTGCCATCCGTTATTAAATGTTCTTTTTTTTAACCCTTTGACTCCCACACTGCAGAAAGCTGGTGGATAGGGTGAGGGAGTCAAAGGGTTAAGTTTTTGCAGTCGGTGGATAGGGTGCGGGAGTCAAAGGGTTAACCAAGACATCAGAAAGGCAAGGCTAAATGGCCTTCAAGGGCAGAGACCTGGGAAATGAGCCTGTCTCTCCAATATCTTATGCCAAGGCAGCCAGGTAAAAGCCCTGCTTTTCACAATTTTTCAACTGCCATGGGATCTTTCAGCATGTGCAGGCCATAAGGCACATGGGTCTGACTTTGTTTTTCGTCTACCTTCCTAAGGACTATGCAGGGTCAGGGAAAGAGCGTCACCCCTGATCAAAATACCAGATCACTCAAAAAACATGATGTAAAGAGACCAAGATGTACCAGGGAACCAGTGGAGGTCACTATCACAGATTGTGTTGGCTGCAAGTTGGGAGAGTGCTGAAGAGGTACGTCTGCTTGTTATGGCATCTGGCCAGAGAAAGAGGAAGGATTCCCATGTTCTCACACGATCTGGGCATATAGTGGGGTGGAGCGCCACCTTGAGGCACTTTTGACCAAATTCACAGTAAATGGTGCTTTAGGTTCATCATCATCATCAGGTGCCCTGCCGCATGGCGTTGGCAATCATGGACTTCCATCTGCCTCTATCTCTCGTTGCCCCCAGCATCTCCCCGACCCTCCCCGTCCCCAGCCACTCTGCAAGTCCGTCCAGTATTTTCTCCCTGGGTCTACCCGGTGCTCTCTTTCCCTCCAGCTTTCCCGTTGTGACCAGGTGCTTTAGGTTACGGCCAGAAATAAAGCTATCGGGTGCCTCTCTGCATTAGTTGGATAAGGTAGGGTGTATGACGCTAAAAGATGTAATGCAATTGCAATGTAGCACAGCATGGGGTTATACAGCGTGACATGAAACACTGACAGACGCTCATATCACATGCACCAAGCTTTGTGGGGGAGGGGGGATGGGAAGTGGAAAGTAGGGAGGGTGATGGTGGAACAAAGTGGAACAGGTACAGGTGGCTGTGTGCCAGAGGGGGGATGGGAAGTGGAAAGTAGGGAGGGTGATGGCGGAACAAAGTGGAACAGGTACAGGTGGTTGTGTGCCAGAGGGGGGATGGGAAGTGGAAAGTAGGGAGGGTGATGGCGGAACAAAGTGGAACAGGTACAGGTGGTTGTGTGCCAGAGGGGGGATGGGAAGTGGAAAGTAGGGAGGGTGATGGCGGAACAGGTACAGGTGGTTGTGTGCCAGAGGGGGGATGGGAAGTGGAAAGTAGGGAGGGTGATGGCAGAACAAAGTGGAACAGGTACAGGTGGCTGTGTGCCAGAGGGGGAATGGGAAGTGGAAAGTAGGGAGGGTGATGGTGGAACAAAGTGGAACAGGTACAGGTGGCTGTGTGCCAGAGGGGGGATTGGGAAGTGGAAAGTAGGGAGGGTGATGGTGGAACAAAGTGGAACAGGTACAGGTGGCTGTGTGCCAGAGGGGGATGGGAAGTGGAAAGTAGGGAGGGTGATGGCGGAACAAAGTGGAACAGGTACAGGTGGCTGTGTGCCAGAGGGGGATGGGAAGTGGAAAGTAGGGAGGGTGATGGCGAAACAAAGTGGAACAGGTACAGGTGGCTGTGTGCCAATTCACTTTCCTCACAAGACAGATTTATGTCAACATCATTCTTCACCACAAACAACTGACAATGGACGACACAAAACAAAATATACTCATGCAGGTATGACCACTTCCAGGCGGTGTGATTATAACACAGTGTTTTTCTAAGAGACAGGAATGGCAAATAGCGTACAGTGATAGCATTCCTATGTCACCGTAAAGTACTTGTGATAGGGGTCATTCTCACATACCAAGGGAGACAAACAGGAGGACAGAAAAACTCGTTCCTTCCCCTGACCAAGGACTCCGCTCTAACCATACGCAGTGAAGGTGCATGCAACAGGCTTCAAGCAAAGCTACGGCCATTCCACCAAGGAGAACCAAGCTCAAGCTCTCAAAAATTACCCGATATAATCAACAGCGGCGGCAAGACCTGGGTCTTTCAGTATGTCCTTGGCTATGTGCCATTTTTTGTCTGCTGCCACGATTCTCACGTGGGAGTGGCCCCTTTGGTCCAACATTTGTCTGAGAGTCTGCAAGGTTACAGACAGCTACAGGGTACAATGTTGTTAGACCATGAAATAAATGTCCACTGGTCACGCCATGACCCACATGTCACAAAGTACAGTCAGGACACTAGTAATCGGTGGTACACCCGATGGCATCCACACACACACATGTCACAAAGTACAGTCACAAAGTACAGTCAGGACACCGGTAACCAGTGGTACACCCGATGGCATCCACACACACACATGTCACAAAGTACAGTCACAAAGTACAGTCAGGACACCAGTAACCAGTGGTACACCCGATGGCATCCACACACACACATGTCACAAAGTACAGTCACAAAGTACAGTCACAAAGTACAGTCAGGACACCAGTAACCAGTGGTACACCCGATGGCATCCACACACACACATGTCACAAAGTACAGTCACAAGTACAGTCACAAAGTAC